>CAAKHG010001525.1:4572-26625 GCA_901007715.1 Dactylopterus volitans
TTTTGTTTTTTTTTTCTTTTTTTTTTGTTTTTTTTTTTTTTTTTTTTTTTTTTTTTTTTTTTTTTTTTTTTTTTTTTTACATGACCAGAGTGATATTGGGCAACTGCTCCCTTTGAGTTTGTTTTCCAAATGAGATACTGTAGCTCTCTGGACTGAGGAGTGCTAGACAAAACAGAGTAACTGTGAAACCATGGGTGATGGAGATGGGATGGCACCGCTTTTCAAAGCTGAGAATTGCAAGTTGAACATTGTATTCTGTCTGCAAAAAAACAAAAACAACTTCTTGCATATTCATGGAGGCGGAGCTGACACCAAATGGGCATTAAATGGTCAGTTTGTGGCCATCAACAGATTTGCAATTCTGTGGAGTGCACTACTTGTAGAGTCAATTTCTGAGAGAGAAAGAGAGAGTTCATTGTCGATATGTCTTGTAGTGCATTTTATTTTACAGAATTATGCATCCTTGCATGATTCTGGATTTGTAACTTTGAATATGTGCATCAGCAAAATTATGATAGTAACATTTACTCGCTGGCAGTATTACCTCATAACCGAAAACATCCACATTTAGCAGTTATGTGTGTTTTAAAAATTGGGCGAGCTGCCAGTCACTGTTGTATCACCCACATATCTTCAGCGTAAGAGAGAGAAGTCCAAAACCAGTGTGTGAACATCTGCTTGTGCGCATGTAAGCGCTTCATTTCAAGGTGGAACGTTGTAGGCCCGGTCTACCAACCATTGTTATGCATATACTGTAGTAGACTATGTCCATGGACTGGGACGAGAGTGGGCAGGAAGTGGCAGTGTGGGGGAGGTGGCCAAGGACCAGATAAGAGGGGGAGGAAGGTCCGAATTCAGGTTTGTGTTTGCGACTGGGTGAGCCTGAGTTGTGGACGGTTGTGGAGAAGTCTGCTGCTGGGTCATTTTTCATCATGGCGGCTGTTCAAACAGAGGTTTCCCCGTGCTCACAACTGTGGCACAGGCCTTTGCACATCTATGGGGGGTTGGCGTGCAACTCTCTGATGGCGGGTAAGCTTTTCTTTGTCTTCCTGGCCAATTCTGCTCCTGTAAGCTGTGTTACTTTGCTTTCCCTACTTACTTGAAATACATGTGCAAGTATTTGAGGCATTGCGTTGACCTTGTTTGCATTATGCAACAAATGTAGAGTTTTTTGGATTCATGTACATCAGTTTTTTTTGTTTGTTTTGTAAACTGTTTGGCTGAGATGTATAGTTCTTTGTAAGTCAGCAATTCGGCTGTTTATAGTTGGAACGACCCTCAAACCAGATAAACAGGTATTTAAATCAGGGCATCTTAGCTTTACAATGGAGAACAAGAACACTTGGCCATGGCTGTGAGTGCATCTGCGTGTATTCTGATCGCATCCTGTGTTTTATAGATACCTGGTCAGACAGAACTCCTCTCCATGAAGCAGCGTACCAGGGCAGACTGCTTCACCTGAGAACTCTCATCGCTCAGGTGAAATTGAGCATGCTTCTTTAATGATATGGACACACAATGTGCATTTCAAGTGTGGTGGTGTGATGAGACGAGCAGAAGGCTGACAGTGTTATCCGCTATGATCTCCCGTGCAGGGTTTCCATGTCGACACGCTAACCATGGACAGAGTCTCTCCGCTCCATGAAGCGTGCCTCGGTGGCCATTATGCTTGTGCCAAGTTTTTACTGGACAACGGTGCAAACGTAAGAACTGTTGTTAGTTTTAAATTATGCCGTATTTTTGTAATCTAAATATGGAACTTTTTTTTTTTTTTGCTTGACAGCAGTTTCAGTACATTTTCTTTCATCAGAACCACAGATCTCAACCATAGCGTTTTCTCCCGTAGGTGGAGGCAGTATCAACCGATGGCGCCACACCTCTGGTCAGCTCTTGCAGCAGCGGGAGTGCGGCGTGTGTCAGGCTGATCTTGCAGCACCGTGCCCCCGTCAACACCGCGTACCAGCTGACGTCGCCCATCCACGAGGCCGCAAAGAGAGGTGCGTACGAGCAGACGCGCTTGGGTGCGGCGATGCGCCCCGTCGCAGCACAAATTTAAGACGCAGTGTTGACTCTTCATCAGATCACAGGGAGTGTCTGGAAGTGCTGCTCGCCTATGGAGCTCATATTGACATGGAGCTGCCTGTGGTTGGGACACCGCTGTACTCTGCTTGCATGGCCAAGGCCGAAGCCTGCGTGGACATGCTGCTACACTCAGGTAAGACACAGACGAATCTATCAAAACCCTCAAATGTTGCCATTTCCAGGAAATGTTGATACCCAAACTGCAGCAAACACCGCTTTCAGTGCATAAGCACATTAAATCTTACCATTTGCCAAATGCTTTCATTGGTTCTTACTGCATTGTAAATTCCATTTTGTCATTCAGTCGTTACCACACTTATACAGTATGTCGCAACTCCCTTTGTGTTAGATAATTCTTGGCATAAAAAAATCAAATACAGTGGCAGACTGGCACTTTTCCATTCAACTGCCAAGAAAGTCAAGAATCTTTGCAAAATAACATTAAAAGTCTGATTTGTCATCTTTTGTTCCAAAGTTTGTGATTTTTTACACCACCCACGGCCGGACAGACACTTCTCATGTCAACAGGAAACGGCACGTCATTTTTCGGACATTTCTAAAGTAGATTGCCAAATTCACAGGAAACAGGAACCCAATTAACAGAATATCATTTAATGCTATAAGCAGATCTGTTCTGCGTTGCCATCTTCTCGTGTAATTTTCACCATTGCTGCTTCATCAACCGTCCGTCGTGTTTCCATGTCGCACCTGGCTGTGCGTCCATGCAGGGGCAGATGTTCAGCTCGGGTGTGGACAGGACAGCCCCTTACATGCTGCGGTTCGGGGAGGAGGGGCCGGCGTGGTGGATCTTCTGCTGGACTTCGGGGCTGATAGGTGTTCCAGGAACACTGAGGGAAAGACTCCTCTGGATCTGACAACGGCAAACAGCGCAGTGAGAACTGCCCTGCAGAGCAGAGGTTTGCCATAGACCCTTTGCATGCAGCATGTTGCAGGAACCTTATTTATGTACTTTCTGGACAGCATAACAGCTCCTCTCTGTCTCTCTGTCTGTGGCCTGACCAGGTCCCTGCTCTCTGGTTCAGCTGTGTCGCTTCTGCATTCGCCGAAGTCTGGGAAAGAGTCGTCTGCACCGAGCCTCCAGCCTCTTACTCCCACACAGTATCAAGGACTTCCTCCTCTATCAGTGAAGTGACTCTGCTCTGTTTGTGCGCCACATAGACTGGTTTGTCCCGCACATTTTACTCGTCACGCGCCATCAAGGCAAAACCTGCGAGAACGTGACATCTCCATTCAGAGAGCGGAACTGTTTTGTCAACCAATAGTGTTCTTTTGCACTGTTGCTTTTATTAATACAATCATATTTGTGCATTACTCATTTGAAATATATCAGAAAAATCCTGATAACATTGCTTTCTTGTTGGAGAGGCTGTGATATTGCTGGTTATATATTTTTTTTGTATTTTCAGTTCAATGCTTCTTATTTCCCTTTGTTTTACAGAATTCCAGAAAATGTTTTTAAGGTGGCTGTTATTTTTATGCAGGATGTCGCAGAATAGATGGAGCATAAACCTGCTATGTTGGTTTGTACGCTTGGTTTCTATGGTGATCTGTAAGACCCGTGACTGATAGACTGTGAATAAGGAAAAGAAATCTCAGACACCAGGCTGATGGAGATAAGACCGCAAAAATGTTTGGTGATTAAAACATTGCGGAAGAGGAAGTCATGAATTTGAAGAACTGACAGAAAAATGTGAAAAACCATCATTGTAACATTGTAGGTGCAAGAATCGGGATTTAAGATGTAAGCATTACGCATCGGATTTGAGGAAGTGACACAGAACTGAGGGCAGTGTGGCTGGAGTTGCTCAAGGGGAATTATTTCTTTGACTTCAAATGCCAACCCAGAAAGGTCGCTTCTGCAGCGGTCTGAGATTTAACGTGACGCTTCTTTCCCCGAACAGCAAAGCATGGTCTTTGCCTTTGGTCGGCTCTGAAACGGGGAAACCTGCTGTGACTTTGTGCGTTGATGGGTTTCCCGGAGCTCATCCTCAGATCCGGCGACATGAGAAGACAGAGCGTCTCAAAGAAACAATATCCAAAATCTCTCCCCAATAACCTTCTTGAACGTGTTGCACTGGCACACACGGAGGGCAGGCGAGTGTTAACGCGCTGACATTTTCTTTGACGCCACGGGTTACAAACAAAGAGCAGGTCCACTGACTCAGTGCAGTGAAAGTAATCCCGGGAAGGGTGCATCCGGACATGCTGCGCCTCGGCGGCAACAATCAGTTCACCTCGAGTTTCCAAGTTTATTGTTTTGGGTTCACAATCACCTCTTACAAATGACAGCTGGGATACACAACAAACAACACGTGACAGCCTGTAACAATCCTAATGTTCACGTTCACAGCCGAGATGACACCAATCGATAATAAATTTCAACCGCATTTCTGTGACAATTGGTAGTTTTGTTGCTCTCTGGGACCACACCGGTAAACCTCACCTTTGTATTTTAAAGGCAGAGACGACTATCTCACTAAATTGACAGAAGAATAATTCATGTAATTTATCAAAGAACAGTATATGGAATTCAAAGCAAAGTAACCAGATCTCTAACGATGTACAACGCACAGCTGCAGATGGTGGGAATCTCGATGGCAATCAGTGTGTCAAAATGTATAAAATCCCATCAAATATATCAGTTGAGGGGTGAAGAAACACTCAACATTCATGATTTATGGCTTCTTAAACTTAAATTGCTCCTCTGATCAGATTTATACCATTGAGAACATGTTTATGGACTATCAAACAAAACAGGAAGTGTCACTTTTCTGAGACTAAAAGCGAAATAATTTATCTGTTTAAAAAAAAAAAAAGCCAGCAGATGAAGTGATTAATGATCATTGCCAGGAGGCTGATATATTATTATACAGTACATGTTATTGTCACGTACGAATTTAGCGCGTACAATGAATCAAAGTCACCACACACACAACTCAGAATATTTAACGAACAGCTGTGGGGACACAACATGTGACACCTCTTTTAGTAACCTGACAACATGTGACTAAGATAAGATATCCAGCAAATAGAAAAGCAAAAGTGAAATTTCTTCATTTTTAAAAAAAATATATGTTCTTTTTTTTTCTCTGCCCATAAACCCTCACAGATGCTTTGGGTTACATCCTGTACATAAAAACACACACATCTGAATTTAAACAAAAATCTTTTTCTTCTGAAAAGCTTTGGGATAAAACAGATATTCATGACATAGACATGGAAAATTTTCTGAGTATAATATTAATCATATATTTATACTGGTCAGGGAACATTTATACAAAAACAGACTCATCTCAAGCAAATGGGGAAGATTCTATCCTGTGCATTGCTTAATTGGACATTGCTGCATCACCTTTTATTGCAACTGGATAATTAACAACCAGGGAATTATTTTTTTGATGTTTTAAATTGAACATTAAATCAGGGTGTTTCGTATTGTAGGGGTGCAGAGAAAATATTGTGACACCGTTTTGTTACACTGCATCAACTGGAAATCAATTTCCAGTTCATGGTCTGCATGCAAAGAATTGTGGCTGACAGCGCGGCCTGTGTGGTGTGTAAATGCTGTCAGGGCAAATGCAGATCTGATTTATTTATTTTTTTTAAATCTTATTTAATGCTCCTCATAGCATGACACGTTTCCTAAAATGACGTTTAACACATCTTCATATATTGCGTTACTTACAGTATTCCTGTACATGGCAATATGTCACTCGTGTCGCCAAATTCTTGCTCGTGCAAAGTAAAGCCCGCTTTTTCCACCGGCCACGATCAACTTAGGTTTAAAAATCCCGATATGAGCCGATATTAAGTGCTTTTATTTCAGCGGCATGTAAGACCATTGACGCGCTGATTAGTTGCAGTGGCGGGTGACGTCCAGCAGAGTGCGCCCTCTGTTAAGAGGTTGGCACGGATACGTCTTAACACGGTTTTACCAGTCAGGCCATCGGGCCATCTGATGGTCAACGGAATTACAGCCATGTTGCTTTATATCCACAAATAACCCAACGAGCGAGAGTGACGCGGCTGGATCAAAAACGGCAATCCGATGAAAATATTATGATATCTAATTCCCACGCCACAGTGTGCATCACAGGCAGGAAATGACTGAGGACTCCGGGTGACATTCCTTCTCCCTAACGTCAGTTACGGCTCCAAAAATCCGATCTCAGCTGGGCTCTTGTAGGAAAACTGGCAGCGAGAACGTGACATGATCCTCCCACGAAACTGCGCTAAACGACGTTCAGACCCAAACGCGTTCTCCCGTTGATTAAAGATGACCCCAGATATATTTCTCGTGCACGTGGGTCGTGTTAATTCGAAAGACATTTGTGACCCGCCCGTAAACTCTAATGCCGTTTCAAGGCATGGCTGCGTTAGAGAGGTGGCCAGGCGCGGGGATTTCACATTTGCGAATTTAATCCGCACTCTTCGTGTTTTTAGTTGTCATGGCAACAGCGGGTTAGGATGGGCTTGTCATCCTTTTTTTTTTTTTTGTGACACTTACCGCGTTGAGTCGTCGTGGACGCGGGCTTGGCGGGCTTGGCGCACGTCATCGCGCGCCTCTCACACGCTGGACACGTTGGTGCTGCGGCTGCTCTGGCTGCGGAGGCGCGTCCGCGGGCGGCAGCGGCGGCGGCTGCAGCAGCGGCAGCAGCAGCGGCAGTGCAGCTGCTGGGCGAAGTGTTTGCTGAAGCTGCGGCTCATCAGGTAGAGCGCGAACGGGTTCACGCACGAGTTGGTGAAGGCCAGGACGCGCGCGCACACGCTGGCGACGAAGTGGCCCAGCGACGTGTCCACCTGGCCGTAGTGGTAGGAGCGGTAGATGTAGATCACGTGACTGGGCAGCCAGCAGCCCGCGAACAGGCCCACGAACACGAGCACCGTCTTGGCGAGTCTCTGCCTGGCTCTGACCTGGGAGGAGAAGCCGCAGCAACACGGCGTCCGTTCATCGTGAGGGGCCTTTGCGTCTTTGGCGCCGTCGGTGTCCCTAATGTTTTGGTCGTCCCGCGCTCATAACGCGGGTGACAGAAGTTTAGGGACACCGCGCAGAGCAACGCGGGGCAGGTCAGCGGCGTCGCGGAGCACAGGCCCGGAAACCACCATTCAAGTGTGTCACCGCGTCTCTCACACACATTCGATAAGAATTAGGCATAAAACTTACCTGAAGGAACAGTAAACATGCAGTGGACTTAATAAAATGTTAGATCATTAAGGAAGACAGGCGCCGTGTGAAATGATTATAGATAAATAAAGGGTTGTAATATTTCATTATTTTGTTTAGTTTTTGGATCGTTATCTTGAGCTTTTCTGTGGGTGGTAATAGGTAAAAATATGACTTTTAGACTTCTCCTGATTCCTCTTTTCTTTTTTTTGGGAGGGTAACTGATTGAGTGCAATTATCTTTGTTCCTAAAAATGTTCCCAAAATTTAGAGGAAAAAAAATCAAATCAAATCCCCCCAGTCAAGCTAGCACCCTCGAGACACGAGGCTCTGCTGCTGCAAAGAGCATTAAACAGCACTGAGACACAGTTCATTACCAAATAGTAGATTGGATAAGTACACGAATATACTGTACAACATTAATAAAGACTCAAAATTGCATTCAAAAGACCATTAAAAATAAGCACAGTAGCTGTTAAATATTCATTTAGGAGCACTTTGAGCACAGCAGGTCGCCACCGTCGGTGGCTTTCACAAGGCTTGAACCTTTCTGATTGGATGGAGTTACTGAGACTCTGCTCAGCCTGCCGCTCTTACTCCTAAAATACGCGACTATGTCATAAGGTTTTGTTTTGGGGTTGTTGTTTTTTTTCGAGTTGTGACATTGCATTGCATCTGTTGACATCCTGATATTCCCTGTGGCACCCAGGTTAGGAGCCGCCGCGGCGCCCGCGGGTGACCCGAAAACAAACGTGCCGTCCACCTCACCTGTTTCTCCACGTGCAGGTGACCCTCGGCGGGGATGTCGGCGGAGCTCCTGGCCAGGCTGCGAGCGATGAAGCAGTAGTACACGGAGATGACCAGCAGCGGGATGATGTAGAAGACCAGGAAGGAGGCGGCGGAGTGAATCTTCGGGTGCAGCCCGCTGGCGTGGGGGTAGGGCGCGCAGGTCACAAATGTCTCATTGGTGTTGCTGGTAGTGAATGCGTGCAGATCGGAGAAGACGGCCTCGGGGATCGCCAGGGTCCCAGAGACGAGCCAGATGGCCCCGGCTCGTACGCAGATGCCCAGGGTGGGGTTGGACCTTTGGATGTCCAGCGGTTTGACAACCGCCTTGTACCTAAATGGGGACATTTCACCATCAGTGCAATCAGTTTCATTTTCAAAAGGTTCATCTTTTGATGCCATAAGATATGAAATTCACGTCCGTGTAGGAGTTTATGGCTTACAGAAAAGTGTTGGCTTTAATTTGGTCAAATAGTGGCCTAGAAGAGGTCACCAAGGTTTGAACTTGTAGCTTCCTGACAACAGTCAACCCCAGATGAAGGCAGTGAGAGCAGCCTCCAGGAAGTGAACTGGAGGCTGCTCCTGTTGTGGAGTTAAGAAGGAGCTTGCAGCACAACTCAAATGGATAAAACTGGAGGGACTCTTATGGGGCCTCGTTGACCTATTTTTAAGCAAGCTTGTTTTTTGGGGGGGTTTTTTTTAGGCCATATACGGATTCGGAGCATTCACTTTAACATGTTACAATAGAAATCAACTATAAATGTGGTGAGTCGTATTATGTGTCTGCACAGAACAATTCTGGGTTCATCGTGGACCATTTCCGCGAATTGTTTTTTAATTTAAGAGTCATCCGCGTCATTGTCATTATCCAGACGCATCCTGCTCTCGACTCAAGTTTCCAGACCTACACGGGGGAACCAAGAGAGAACTTCTTAACGTGGAGGAGAAGTACCGGTCAGCGGAGAGAGCAGTGAGCGTGAAAACGGAGACTCCCACCGAGGTGAGCTGGATGAAGGGGATGACTTTGCATCCAACCCGGCCGAAGAGCCACTCGTCCACCAGGTACCTGCTGGCGTCCACCGGGGCGCAGGTCACCAGCAGCAGCAGGTCCCCCAGAGCCAGGCTGGACAGGAACATGTTGGGCACCGTCCGCATGGACTTCACCAACAAGCACGTTCGTATCAAAGTCACATTCCCTACCAGACCGACGACGATGATGATTCCGTAGACGGCAGCGATCCCGATGCCCGGGAGCCAGATGCTGTACTGGTGCAGCTCTCCGGACGAGAAGGAAACGTTCAGAGCCAAAACCCCGCCGACCTCCAAAGGGAAGGGATCCTCCAGAGACATGGCAGCCGGCAGGAGGAGGACGGACGCGGGGGTTCGAGTCTGGCGTCGCTTCTGCGCTTGGTGAAGGGGCTTTATAGACCGCTGCGCGCGTCATTTTACGCGCGGCGGGTCAAAACGCGCGGCGACGAGCACGCGACTTGACAGGCTTAAATGGTTAGCTTGCCATAACGTGCCATTTTTTTTCTACTGTGAAAAATGTCCCAGAATATCGGCATCACGAGGGGCGAAGGCGCGTCACCGCATGTGATTGTACAACTAACTGGAATATCCAAGAGAGAAGTTTGGACCTCAGAAGAGGATGAGAACGTGGGGTTCATGCTGCATTCTGCGTCAAGTCCTTATTAAGGAAGCGGAATCATGCATTTACTAAAGAAAAAAAAAGATCTATATTTTACTTGATTCGTTGTTTGTGCATTTTTGCACTTTGACTCCAATGCGTTTGATGTACAAATTGACATGAGATGAAAATGGTAGTAATGGAGAGCCTGACCAGAGCACTTTTTTTTTTGGAGCAGCTATAGGTACAAATATTTAGGAGTAAAAAGAAATAAATTCCAATACTGATATGTCAGCCAAGATATAAAACTTCCCTGTCACATTGACGCTGCTCTACTGTCTGCACACCTGTGACGCACATTGTAGCGAGTACAGTCCACATCTGCCATCATGCCCCACTGGATTTGGTTTTCGGTCACGTTTTCCGTTCAGCATCCCAAAATGTGACTCTTGCTTGCTGTGCCGTCTTGATTTGCTTGTTGTTAATGTTTATGAAGTAACTGTAATTTCTTTGGCCGACAAACATCAGTATATCTGACTAGTAAAATGGACCCACTCAGGTGATGCATCAGTCAGTAAAGGGTGTTTGTGGCAACCTTTGAATGCAAGCTGCACTCTGCTGGACGTTATTTACCACTACAACCAGTTAATGCTTATTTGTATTATTTTAAATGAGGCTGAATCAAAGTATTCGTCTGAAACTGATATGTCTGTGACACAATAATAATAACAATAATAATGATAATAATGATAACAATAATACAGTAAGGTGTGTAATAATGTGTATCAGATGGCACCAACTGAGCCTAACATAATTTCTCATATAAATGCAAATTGACTTTCCTGCTATCGAGTCCGAAGATAAAAACCAATGAAAGTTTCTCCCCGCATGACTCCAATCATTATAATTTTCGAGGCTCTTCTGTGGAAAACTTTATTTTAAATTGCCTGACGAGTTGTCAGAGAACAAAATGGCAGCAGAGTTGTTTACAAGCATCCCGTCTCCCCCAAAAGTGCATAATTTGTTTCCAACTATTGATGAAGAAAAGTGGCCATCAAAGTAAAACGGCTCCTCGCATTTGAAATGACAAACAGGAGCAGAATCCGGAAGCTCATACTGGCTCCACTTACTGCTTTCCGAGTGGCAGCCAGATGGGTCATGCCGAAGCAAATCAGTGGGTTGATTTCGCCATTTCTCCTCACATCTCCGCCCTGTGTCTTTCCAGAGGGGGAAAAAAAAAATCCACAATTCGTTCAAATATTATTCGCTTGCTCTAATTTAATGCTTCATGTTGTCTTTTCAGTGTCCAGAAACATAATTGGTTTCAAATTCAAAGTATGACCTTTGCGGCTGTGTACATTATCTCTGTGACATTCATCCCTTTTTTTTTTATTATTTTATGAAAGCAGCCAAATCTCATTTCAGTTTGAGATTCAATTCAAAGCTTCTCCGCTCAGATAACCACTTGAATCATCTTGGAAATGGCAGGTGGCTGGATAAAGGTGTTATGAATATGACCGCTATCTGCTACCTGTGATGATTCTGAATATGGTGTGATGTGTTTGACGGATTAAAAGGAGGCTGGTGCTTTTTTTTCTGTGTTGGGGGTGGGAGGGCGGGTGTGGTGGGAGCTGGGGGGGATTAACTATATCTTCAAAACAACCACAATATCTGTCGGCAAAGTTGTAAGATGTTATAAAAACAAAAAAGTGTTAATGTCTTAACATCTTACCTGCAAAAGTAGCTTAAAACACGTAACCTGGTCTTAACTAAAAGAACTATGTAGATTTCATGTAGGCTGTTTGTTCTCTTTTAAAAGGTGGCATTTTTGTTTTTTTTCCCCTTCTGTCAGAATCACTGTAAAGTTCTGCTGGCACTGAGTAATGCTGATTGAAATCAATGATGCAGAAGGCTTCTGCCTGATTTCTTTTTGCAAGCAGATGCCTGAAGATGACCTATATATTTTGGATTTTCAGATTTATTAGCTGGAGAACACATTAGGGAAAATAGCCTTTGGCCTTAATCATTCCAAGTTCAAGTGTGGCCCCATAATTGGGCCACTGACTGCCAAGGGATTAAAATATTGCTTCTGCATTTGAGACTATGAGGCAGCACGATCCAGTGATATTAACAAGCTGAGGGGGGCGGCTGGCTCTGTGCTGGGGACTCTGCCTCTTCAGCCACTGGAGATGGCGATGGGAGAAGGTGACGATGACGCATGGACATCATGGAGAAAGAACATCTTGCATCGGCTCCACCATTTTCTGGAACCCTTTCAGCAGGGTACTTCTTCAGCTACCTCGTGACAAAGAATGCAAACCGAATCCACAGTACACTATACTGCACAATGACTGCACATCCAGTATTTATTGAGTGACTGTATAACTTTGAGCCTTTTCGTTATCTATGCTCGTGCAGTCGCTGGTAAATTATTGTTCCATGTTTTTTTTTCTCAGTTATCTCACACCACCGCTGCTTAATTAGTTTTACCTGCAATTAATTCCCTACGATTAGATCATATTAAGCATCTGTCAAGCAAATACAAATATAAAGAGCCGCTTTCAGCTTCACCTGTTTGCCATCAGCGAGAGGTTGGACTCTCAGAGCCTTCAGCACCATGGACAACGCATGTGGGCGCCTGTCGCCACCTGGTGGTGAAGAAGGTGACCCGCAGCAGGACACGAGACCCATGAGTGCGTTGAGGCTGCTGACGGTGGGGATGAACGGGCCCCCGCGGTGCTGCAGTTCGTATGACTGAGCAGGATACACAGGTGAGCTCAGCTGCCACGTCTGCCGCAGTTGAAATATGAGTGTGCAAGACAAGTGCAATGGGGCATCGTGCAATTTGCATCAGCACTTTATAACTTCTAGGGCACTTAAGCACTTTAGCACCAAGCACTTTTACACCTGAGATCCAGCTTTTATGGTCACTTAATTACTGATTTATCAAATGTTAACATGTTTTTTTATCGTTTACTGTCTCTTTTAATGTTGCTGTTTTGTTGTTGTGGGTGGCCTTGTTGTGTTGAATGCCTGCTGCTGTCCTGTTATATTGCCGCAGGGACAAATGATGGAAATTAGCCACCGGCTATAACCATACATGCTTACACACTGTGTCTTCATTAACATGTACTGTCCCTGTTTTAAAAAAAAAAAAAATAAAGTCAAAGTCAAAATGGTGTACGAAGAAGTAAGGTTTGTCTTTTATATAGTAAACAAGAGTGTAAAGTGGCGTTTGAGTAAACTTCAACAGGAAATGTGGATTTTTACAGTTTATCATAACGCACCTTTTGACCCAGCGGCCATTTTGAAGTGAAATGGCGGGGAGGTTCGGGTGTTTGTGATCACGCGAATTTAAGCGCCGTTCTATTAATGTGATTAGCGACACCATTAATGTGATTAGTAACGCCATTAATGTGATTAGTAACGCCCGTGTCTCTTTATTTCGCGACAAATCGGCTGCTGTTGAAAGGACCCAAGTCATCCGCGTGCCCCGGGTGTCATTAAGCTTGAGAATGGACCCATTTTATTAGCCGACCGACCTCGAACTTCCTCTCTAAGACCCTCTGAACAAAAAGTGAACGTCAATGCTTTCACGATGGGCGGACTTAGCTTGAAACTGCCTTTTTTTGTTGCTGATAATAAAAAACACCCCATCACATTAAAACGCTATTTTAAGGATTTTAAAGGGGTATTTCGATGTATTTTCTTCCAGTAACGGACCCGTGTCGCGCTGCTGCCGGCGCCAGCATCACCGCGCGCGCAGCCAATCAGCTGCGGGCTGCCGGGATTGGACGCGTCGTGCGCGCGCGCCGCCCCGGAGACCTCACGCAGGCAGCGGAACGCTCCCGCGCGTTCGCCGGCGCGCCTGGCTGCGTCTCCTCGGGTCGGCGATGGAAAACACCCGCTGCTTCGCGAACCGCTTCTCGGACTACAGGGGCGCGCTGCCGCCGGGGCAGGGCGCGGACGCCGTCGCGCCCGCCGTCATCGCCTCCGTGGACAGGATCCTGAAGACGGTCCCCACCGACGTCGGCGACTGTGACGGGGGGCTGTACGACGGCCCGGCCGGAGCGGCTTACATGCTGTATCACGTCAGCGAGTGCCCGCGGTTCTGCGAGCACCGGGACGCGTACCTGAAGGCGGCCAAGCGGATCATCGACGTGTCCGTCAGATACGCGGACGCGGAGCCGGACGAGAACATGCGCGCCGCCTTCCTGCTCGGCGGCGCGGGCGTCTACGCGGTGGCGGCGATGATATACAAGTCGATGGGGCGAGCCGACTTCGTGAAGCCGCTCACCAAATTCCGCAGCCTGTGGGAGGTGTGCGCGCCCATCAGCTTCCTGGAGTGCGGCTCCGACGAGCTGTTCGTGGGGCGCGCCGGCTACCTGTGCGCCGCCCTGGTCCTCAAACAGAAGCTGGGCATCGAGGTGAGAGCTGCTGCGGGCTGGAGGCAACGCAGATGTGGGACCTTGTTTGCGGGGTCATTTCAACGTCCTCTCGTAACGCCGATAAGTCAGTGAAAAGGAGGGAAACGGTTAGAAAAAACGAGGCTTTCATGAGTTCCCTTCCACCCTCAAGTGACGCGTGTCCTACTGACAGTCCAGAACTACAGATGGAGTGAGACTGAGCAGAAGGTTGCGCGTCACCGTAGTGAGATAAATTGGATGACCATCGACGTTTAAGCTGATTTCGTTTTGTGGGAGAAGTTTTCCCCGAGGAGTTTCTGTCAGAAAAGCTTCACACACAAAAAAACGGGTATAGGAAGACGTTTATTGAAGGAGAGGTTCAAGGTGGATGAATGGGTCGACCCTAACCCGGACTCTAACCCTTCACCCAGCAGCATTTATGTCTGTTTTTTTGTTTGTTTGTTTGTTTGTTTGTTTGTTTGTTTGTTGTTTAGGCAACAAAAACTCCCGGATAAGGTTTATAGAAGATCATATGGTGTGATATGTTTGTCTTGGCCTTGATCTGATCACTGGTGTGTAACTTTAAGCACAAGCATGACACGCCGGGTTGAGGTTGCTTTAAGGTCCCATCAAGCAGACGGACCACACCCCAACATGGTCTTGGCCACATATGGACCCAGTCTCCAGGCAGTGTGCAGGCACACGTGTCCTGCTCCAGGTTGAAGGACCACCACCTGATGCTCTTTGTGCAAGTGGAAATACTGTATGTCCTCGCTGACGCCCCAGTAGCAACCACTGTTACTTTGAGTTGTGGGTGTTGGTTTTGTTGGGCGAGACGAGCGCCACCTGCACCTGTCCTACCGCAAAGTGTGTGTGTTCAATGGGCACATTTGCACCGAGTGCGGACCTTCCATGTAACCACACGATATGTCCTTTTTTATTCTTCAGATTCTCAGCAAGGATCAAATCAAATCTATTTGCCAGGCCATCATCGAGTCGGGAAAACAGTACGCCAGGAGGAAGAGGAAGCCCTTCCCGCTCATGTACTCGTACTACGGGACAGAGTACCTCGGTAAGAACACAAGCTCTGAGCTCCTGTTCGTATTTAACGCCTGCTTCCGTTATCATGGAACAACTTGCGAGTTCCAGTCTGTTACCATTTAGGTTTTAGTCTCCTTTCCAGAGCTGCTGTCCTTTGACTATAGAGGAGGACTTTTTTTTTTTTGCTATCCCCGAAACACAAGGATGCTCTGGAGAGATTTATTGATGTAGGATTGGTGTGGTGACATGTGTAAAGCTGACTTTCCTTTCCTTGACTGCATCAGATGAAGAGACCCGTCAGGGTTGGAGCTCCTCAGTAACTGTCAAACCAACGCAGAGTTCATAGTAAGCACAGGCCCCGGCGGCCACGTTTGCATGGATGCAACCACTCTGCGAATGATGAGGAAGTGAGACGTCTATGATCGGGACAGTGGTTTTTGATAGGATCTCACCCAGCTGAGCTGAGACCCTGCATGCGTTATCCGCCCTGAAAGATTTCGGCTCACTGATGGCTTCTAATTGGATTTGCTCGACATCAATGAGATTCGACGACTCTGCACCTCATGGTTTCACAGCCGCTGCCGGCGTTCATAGCCGACGCGGGAGAGCGTTATCCACCAACATCTGACTCTCCTGCCATTCACTGATTTGCCATAACTTTGGTCATTCACAAATCTGAGCGTAGTAGCTCAGTAGAGAGACAAAGGACAGAAAGGGGCAATTTCAAAAATGTTGGCAGCAGATGCCAAAAAAAAAAAAAAAGAAAAGTTAAAATAAAATCCCAACATGTGTTGCAGAATCGTCCAATATCCGCCATGTTTTTTTGGGGTTGCAAGACAACGAATGGCGACTTTCTCAACTTTGCGATCGCATTTTCTGATGGATGCGTGCATGCGACTCGCCAGCTCTCTGGGATTATTAGACAAATATCTTCTACGTGCTGTTGACCAAGAAACGTCAGGCATCTGGCACCAACTGTTTTCAGATATATTGGAAGTGAATAACCTGTTTTTACACTATGTATTTAAAAGTTACTCTCTAATCAAAGTCAATCATACATATTACACACTGCTCACTACCGATGCAGTTCTTAAAGGGTTCTTTAGTAGGACAGTGTTTGAGTCATGTTTTGGGCTACATGCCGCTATCAGGCGCGAATCTGAAGTTGGATCAGTGGTATAGAGTGTAATGAGAAAAAAAACAAGGCCGGTCCTGCGTTGGTCTTTTGTGAATGTTTGTGCCTGTTTGCTTCGGGTTGTGTCTGTTTGTGTGCCCGGCGTTGTGCTTTCCCTCGCATGCCTGGTTCTGGTTCGGTGGGTGCATGTGTGTGTGCGCTCTCTCCCCGGCGCTCCCGGCAGGCGCTGCCCACGGCCTTTCGTCGGTGCTGCAGATGCTGCTGAGCTACCAGGACATGCTCAGCGGGGCCGACAAGGACCTGGTTTGGCAAAGCATCGATTTCCTCATGAATCAGGAGCAGAACTGCAACTGGCCGGCAGAGCTGGGCGCCATCATCGAGAGAGAGAACGAGTTGGTGCACTGGTGCCACGGAGCGCCGGGTAAGCGGCTCGGTTGTTTTTATTCGCGCAAAAGTAGTCAAGGCCTCTCGGCCGCTAATGGTTCTTCCTGTCTCTATGATGTCCTGCAGGTGTGGCGTATCTTTTTGCCAAAGCCTACCTGATGAATAAGAAGCCCCAGTATCTGGACACGTGTATCCGCAGCGGGGAGCTGGTGTGGCAGAAGGGTCTCCTGAAAAAGGGACCAGGGATTTGTCACGGAGTTGCCGGCAGCGCTTACGTGTTCCTTCTGCTTTATCGGCTCACGGGAAACTCCAAGTACATCTACCGAGCTCAGAGGCAAGAAGCCCTTTTCCCCTTCCTCACCGTATCAAGATCTTAAAGAAACTAGTGCTGTTTGCACCCAGGCCAATGGGAGAAGTTTGCCCTGAAGCCTTCTTTCAGACAAACCTTCTTAAAGAAAACCAGCCAGAGAGGCTTTCTAACACGTTTAACATTGTGAAAGACTCTATTTTAACACAAACTTAAGCCGAACCAATATATTTTATTGCTTACACTGAAGCAAACTGTAACAGAAAACTAATAATAATAACCATAATAATGAATAGTAAATTAGAATCACAATACTTTATTAATCCCCAGGGGGAAATTACTCTTGGTACAGATGCTCCATGCAAGAGTATAAGCATAAAAATAAGTAAGAAAGGTAGTAAAAATAATCAAAATGGTCCTAGATAGGAAACAACAAAATAGATGAATAGATAGACGAACACAGTATGTAGAAGGTATATATAATATGCATCATATGTATTGAGATAAGTCCAGTCTGTTGGATCATAGCATCCAACAACCAGAGGGAGGCGTTACAAAGTTTGAAAATTAGAAATTACTTCCTGTGGTGCTCAGTGGTGCATTTTGGTGGAATGAGACCTGCACTGAAAGTGCTCCCAAGCATCACCAGGCAGTCATAGAGAGGGTGTGAGGCACGAGGATGATAGGCCAAGTAAGTAAAAAAAAAAATGAGTCAATTAAGTAGGTATGAAAAACAATACACGCATCCACAGTTACATTCAGAAATATTCTACCCTCCAAAAATTGTGAGGATTTACTCCTGAAGGATTTTTTTTTTTCAGAGAATTTTTCTTTGTATGATTTTTCATATCAGTTGAGAGTGATACATAAAATCAACAAAGAAAATGTTTGCTCAAGCTTTTGTGAGTCAGAGGATATTGTGTGAATTTGACTGGAACGGGGCCAATCGGTGGCCTAGCAGGAACCAGTTGGGGCTGGTCCTAGTAGAATTTAGGAGGACAAAAAAAACAAAAACAAGGACATTCAGATGTTTTGGTGTCAAAGTCAAAACGGCACCTTTGCGGTAACTGCTGTCCAGACTCCCACCAGCTGCATTTCAATCACTTAAAATCGTCTGTCCCCTCATGTCACTCTGCATGTCTTTACTCCCCAAAGGTTTGCAGAGTTCCTCTTCACTGAGGAGTTCAAGACCGGCTCGCGCTCAATGACCAGCGTCTACAGTCTTTTTGAAGGCCTGTCGGGGACCGTCTGCTTCCTGGTCGACCTGCTGCAGCCGGACAAGTCCGAGTTCCCTCTGTTCAGCGTCTTTGAGTGAATGAGCCGCTGCTACTTATCTTCAGAAGTCCCCCAAGAGCAGGCGGACAGAAACCCGGATTGAACTTGGGAGCGGAGGGACGGATGCCGTCTGCTCGAGGTTTTAGAAAATCAGATTTTAGCGCAGTAGAAACAGGTCTTGTTTTATGTCTATTCCTAAGTCGATGTTCAGCTTGCAAGCTTGGCCAGATTCAGCTCACTTGCCGTGGCATCTCCTGTGTCAGTTTACACATTAATCAACTGCACTGATGTTTTGGACCTTCTGAAAGCTGAACGGTGGAAGAAAAAAAATGCAGCGTAATTTACGCGGGCGCTGCTCTCAGGTTAGAAACACACGCATGCACCATGTGACAGATTGACACGGCCATCCCACCCACGTCACTCAAAAAAGGAAAAAAACAAAACAAGTGTCACGTAATGCCTTTAAAAAATTTTATACCACTTCACCAGCTCAGTGTCACAAATTGCAGGCATTTCTCGAATTATTCTCACACAGATTGAAAAAAAAAAAAAATTTAGGATTTTCTTGTAGTTAAAAAAAATTACCCACAGCTGCGTAGAGAAAGAGAAAATAAACTTCCGTTGATTGTCATAATTGTCTGTGTCTCTGAGCTGAGTTTGCTGCCCCGTGTGGCGGGATGACAGCTGTTTGTGTCTGTTTGATGTTTCCGTCCGTTACCTGTGGGCACCTTTTCGACTCGCTCGCTGTGCCGTGACTTGCTATGACGTTTAGCCTGTGTGAAGCAACAGGGTTCTCTTAGTCTTGTAGATCGTGACGCCGACTTGGAACAAAAGTGCGAAACGTGTTGTTCGGTGTGAAAGTTTCGTTCTCCTTCCGATGCAGTCTCTTTGAGACGCGACCATTTTGTGTTGATGACACTTAGATGTGATGATGAGGCCTTAAAGCAAGCATGGAGGCGATCAAACGTCTCGCGGAAATCACCTGATGACAGTGGGAAATGCAGCGGGAGGCATTAAAAAAGGCCCGTGAATTCATCAAAGCCAAACCAAAGCAGTTTCCTGATGCTTATTGTGCCTCCTGAGGAGCATTTATAAGCTGTGTGTATGTGTTTGCTGTTCCTCCATTTGCAATCCAGGCTGTCTATAATAAAGTCTAAAAGATCATAGATGTCAATAAAGGTTCCAGATGAATAAAGAAAACAATCTGTGTGAGTTTTTTTTTCTTTTTCTTTTAGGTTACACTGACCGCCTGGGAGCCACAGAAAGAAACTCACCTGATCTATATCAAAACATGATTTGAAAAAATAAATCTGAACATATCATCACCTGTGGGAGGACTGGTTAAGCGGGGTCAGAAACCGGTAGAGATATAAGCAGCTCGGACACAAGGCAATATTATGACAATAAAACGCAAGTAACGGGCAGAAAATCACATGAGAAATGAGGCAACAATGTACACGAACGGATCAAGTTAAAAGTGAGAAAGCTGCAACATTTTTGGCAAATTACACTAAATCATAACTCGTTATGAATAAACCAAATGTATCTATCTTTTTGTAACGTTTGTGTTTAAACTATTTTGTTGTTAGAACAGGCTCTGTTTTTGAGACATCATGCACGCTTACACGTTATTTTTCACTGAACCTAAGTCCCTGGTTTGTACTCTTCCACCGATATCGTATTACACGCCGTATGTCTTTGTATGTTCTTGACATATAAGATAGAATAACTAGCCTGAACCAGTTTGTGCGGCAGGGACAATTGAGACTTCTCTGTCCTGTCAGATAGGCCTCGTGTGCTTCTATCAGACAACACTCACGCGCGTTGTTTGCCTCGCTCTTAAGGACAAAGCGTGCATAGCGACGGGCGTGTTACGTCACTGGCAACTGGCCAATCACATTCGGTTCCGTATGAGTCCAACTTCTGCGCGGGGCGGGCTCCGGCCGGGAAGATAAACGTGAACTATTTCCTGTCTTCGGGGCTGATTCTGCTTGTGTTCTCGCGAGAGCTCCGTCGCTCCGGGCCCAGCGCCGTCTCGTTTGACCTGTGAGCATAAATGAACGCCTCTTGTTGGTAACTGCAAAGTTCGATTCGCAAAACTTGGCTGTTTTGGGCCCATGTTCTCAATGCCGTCTGTCGTTCTTCAATTAAATGGGTCCGCCATTTAACACCTTTCTCCTCTCTACACAGATAGGATGTCATCTACAGCCACATGCTCAACATCAAATCGTTGTTGTTTTGCTGTCGTTTCTCTTTTACTGCACCTTCTGTTAGCTGGCTCCGCCTACCTTCAGTCTGTTGCTGCTGTAGGTTTCGTTGGTTAATGGGAGTTTCTTTAGAACACGACATGCTTACCCAAAGGTGAATTGTTGGGTTGGTTGTGAACCATAAAGTGTTTTGTCCCGAACTTGCCGTTTCCGGCTGCTGTCGTCAGTACACACCCACTCGGGATAAGTTTGCCCCAAGGAAATTCTGCCAGACAGTCTCGTTTACAGACGCCCATTCACGTGGTTAATTTTGTGAATGGATCTATTTTGACACAACTCATGATCCTTTTCGACACCTAATATTTTTTTGTTGTTGTTGTTGTTTTGTTGTTTTACACCAATCACTAAATTTTATTGGCTAAATAAATTATCATTCAATCAGGCCTTCATCTAAAAACGTTAAGTCACCATTCTAATACAAATCTCACCCGTGTTGAACGCATTCCACCCATTCATCCACCACAGACACTTTGCAGCCGTTTACCGCCACCTGACCCACCGAAGCCTTTCCGAACTGAAGGAATTTCTGTCAGAATTTTGCAGGGCAAATTCTCCCGTCGTCGATGCGGCTTTTGCTTGAGCTGACCGGCGCCCCCTGCAGGCGCTGCCCCGCACAACACCACACGTCCTGCCTGGCTGCCTCAGACCTCGGAGGCGCTGCGGCGAGCGTGCATGCGACACAACGGCGTCCTCCCAGGCGAGCGCCCCTGTGCGTGTGTGTGTGAGCGCCCGCCCGCGCGCGCGCGCGCGTGTGTGTGTGTGTGTACCGGCGGCGGCGTGAATGGACGAGCGCCTTCCACAGATGGCGGAGTGAGCGAGGATGCGACTGCCCAGCTCCATCTTTGTGTCGGTGTCCCTGTTCACGGCCGAGACCACGGCAGCTCTCTACCTCAGCTCCACGTACCGGTCCGCGGGAGACCAGATCTGGCAGGGGCTCACGCTCCTCTTCACGCTCGTGCCGTCCGTGCTCGTGCAGCTGACCCTCACCTTCATCCACCGGGACCTGAGCAGGGACCGACCCCTCATCCTGCTGCTGCATATCCTGCAGCTCGGACCCATCGTCAGGTCGGTGCTGCCTCGCCAGTCCCTGGTTGCGCAGACAAATCCACGGGTTCTGTTGTTGTTGTTGTTGTTGTTGTGACTGTAATTTTTCAATAATTGATGGGTTGGTTTTTTTTTTTGCGTTAAAAACGCACCGGAGCAGGCCCGCTCACTCTGCCTCACTAATGACCGGGTGATCGCACATGCTGTTGTTTTTCCTTTCTTCTGGCCTTGTGTCACATCGGCAACCGGATGGCGCAATCTGTGCCATTTGTTTATGGCGTTAGCGCCCGCTCGATGCCCTCGGCGCTCGTAGATGGGCAGCGTTCCATACGCTGCTGCTGCCGACATGCTCGCGTGCTGCTGCGCGTCCCAGGCGCCGCAGCTCCTCCACCTTGTCCCAGTTTGATCACCTCCGGAGAGCAAAAGCATCACCCACCATCGAGCCCAGCAGGCGCGCAGGGTGGGGGTGAGATGTGGGATCGGGACGGGGGGGCGTCCGCATGCTGTAGGAGACA
>CAAKHG010001526.1:5647-21864 GCA_901007715.1 Dactylopterus volitans
CTTTGTCCTTTATTAAAATATGTAAATCAGGGATCTACACACACACACACACACACACACACACACAGACACTGGTTTGCTCCAAATCTGACATCCCACTGCACTCTGGCATCAAAGCCCTTTGTACGAGAGCCGACACCTGGTCCCTCTCTCATTGCCAAAGAGGCATGGCGAGCAGACTCAGATGCCTGAAAGAGTTGGGAGAATTTACACCACCCACCTCCTGCTCAACACAGAACCATACGCAGGCTATTGGAAGTCCAGGCAAGGACAGACTCATGAGTAACCGCCCTGAATGCCTCCCCGTACCCGAACAGGCACACACACATGCACAAAAATGGAACTGTGTACATTCCAGTTGATTCATGCAAATTGGAACAAGTGGCAGACAGAACACATTATACTGCTGTGACAGCGTGGTGTATCTAATGGTGCTAAATTAACATTATGAAGGTCAAAGAGAGAGCATAATCAGTTTTGGATGTGGACTAATTTTTTTTGTCACTTGAGGGGTTTTGGCTGAAAATTTCAGCCATTTTCCGCCTTCATGCACCAAGTAATACCCCTACACAAGTCTTGATCCTAACCCTAGGCTGTGTATTTAGCACAGCTATGATGTACACTAATATGATTCATTTTCTTGTCAAGTATACAGTATCATTTAGCTGTTTTCTAACCTCACTGTTACAGGAGACCGAACCTGGCCAACACATAGTGGTACACAGTTTGCTACCATTAGACAAGATCTCACCTTTCCATAGGGCCAAATCTTCATCCTTTATTGTTAGTGTGTGAGTGTGTGTGCCGTGTGGTGCAGCAAACCTCAGGACACATGTCACGCATATAACTTTCAAATAATTACATTACCAAAGAAGCTCCTCATCAAGCTGGATCTATGTTTCGTAGCATAACAACTGCTGAAGTCACTATCTGCCAGCCTACAACTCCCCTCTAACACACTTCAAGGCAGTTTACACTTTTCCCTTGCCGCTGGCATTGTTTTGTCACAGTGTTGTGTTGCACTTCACTGTGTGCATTCAATCAAAATTTACAATGCTTTGTCTATCAGATGATATAAATGAGCCAATTTTGAAATGGTATGAGCAGAAAAAGAAACTCCTCTGCTCTTCAGAACTCCAGGTAACATAATCCCTGAGATGCCACGTAAAACCCATCAGAGTCAGTTTCCTGGCTGATGGCTGTGCAAGCTGGAATCAACTAGATTTTTGCCGCTGCTCTGGGCCACCTCTGGGGATGGCTTGCCTACAGGCATGGCTATGCCTTCTCAGCTGTGAGGTTGGGCACTGGGCTGCTTCCATGAGGCAGAATGGAGAATCTCTCCCCTCCGAGGCCCAGCTGCAGTCCTGCAAACCCACTGGACCCTTCGGTGTTGGGGATGGAGGCCTTGATATTACTACATAGGCACAGTGGCACCTTTATAAGTAATCTTAAGTTAATTGTGCAGTATTTAGTCACAAAGAACATAAATCAGATTTTGTTTTGCATCTCTTGTCTTTGCATCTCTCTCAGATGAAGTGATCGTACACATCCTGTATCCACTGAATTATTTTTTTTTCAGTTTTCCAAGGTACTCTTCTTTGTTTAAAAAAGAAAACCAAAGTTCCCTTAACTTATGCAGTTTGTTTTTTTTTCTATAACCCTTCTCAGAATGGCATGTCTTTATAAAGAAACATCTCAAAGGTAACATCCATAAATTTAAGATGACTCTAATAGAATAAAATTAAATAATAATCGGATCTTTCATTGATCTTTGTGTGTGCACTCTGTGCCCGAACAGAGAGGTCAACGCTGACTGGCAAGGAGTTTACGTTTTCATTTGTGGACATCACAGTCAGACAGAAGCTTGCCAACATAAGGGCTTGAAATCTTTTCCTCTGTTTGAAAAATGCCTCCATATTCACAATGTCCACCTCATGCTCCACACAAAAAAACTCACCAGGCAGAAAAAAGCTACGAGAAAAGATTGTTTGCAGTATCTGTTCAGTATCTGCACTGTAAATCCCAATAAACAATGCAGAGTGCAAAATCTCCATAAAATCAATATGAAGCAAGCAAATAAATTGAGGTCATTTATTTGATTGTTTTTCTAAATATTCATAACACATAGAATATTGAATTCGCTTTTGGGATCCAGTGAACTTTTATATAGAAAGCCAGAGGAAAATAGCTCATTGTTATCTTCAGTAATTCATAAGGTCTTTGAACTACAGCACGGCGTGGTCTGAGGCTCAGCTCCTAATCGTAAAGTCACAGAAATCTACTTAGAGAAGGCAAATATCAACAAGTTCTGAACCGGCTTCTCTATTTTCTCATTAGTCAGATAGATGGAAGATAGCTAGCACTGGGAGAGGTGGAGGCAAGAACAGATTAGTCTCCCGTCACAAACAACCACATATCCTTGACTTTTAATTAAAAATGCCACTGCAATTAGACATGGTAGTTTAGATGACTGCTGGAATAAAAGAGTTCAGGCACTGCTATAAAGGCAACATAGCACAGTTCCAGGAGAATAAAGCTTTTCACTTTTCTCATTGTGAATGCTTTTTTTTTTTTTTTAATGGAAACTTAAATCGGCTTATAGGTTTTTCGCAAAAGCACCGCAGTAGGAGCAAAAGAGGAGCCAGAGAGGGGAGAAAATAGAACTCAAAGTCATCACAGTGGTTACAAAGGACGTGGAAGATTGAGGTCAGGGGAAGGGGAGGAAAACTATTCTGTTGGCACAATAAATGGGAACAATTAATCAACAGTTAATGTGAATCACACCGTTTATCCATCTAAACAATCTGGTTTCACCAAGTCACATCACTGAGGTAATGAATCTGTGACATTTGCAATACTTTGGGAAAGGACAACAGCCTGTAGCTGCTGATATAGAGGCATCTGCTGAACATGAGTGCCCCAACTGACGCATACTCCACTTCTCTGCATCTGAGTCAACCACGCAAATCCTGATCCTTGAAATAGCAAGAGGATGTTTTTTGAAAACACAAACTAGGTCTACGAGCATGGCCTACTTTGGACCATTTTCCGGCTGCGTTGCCTGATTATACGTTACTATGAATAAAACAATTCAGCAATTCTTACTTCCCAATTGCCCAAAATCCTTTGCAATTTCATATGGCAAGATTTTAAGCCTTTTGTGTTTGGAGTTTTCTTTACACAATAGAAAAAGCTTTATCTTTTTAAAAAGAGAAAAACACTGTTTCTCCCTGCTCTGCAAGCCTGATAGTGTGAGACCTATTGTGGCTTTAGTAGCTTAAACTGCAAACCCTCTCTTCTTTCTCTTAATTGTTTTACATGTTCTTGTTTTTAAAAATCTTCCTCTATAAACTCTTTTATATTAGATAAAGCTCTTCCTATCATTATTGTAATTTACCTGCATGTACACCAACGGAAACGCATTCCCACCATTTTAACCTTTTGCTGTAGAATAACAAATCCGTCTTGGTGATTTAGTACTCCCCTGGGTAATTGGTTTTCTGGACCGGTGACCACGTGGAGATGAAAAACAATCTGCAAAGCTCTTAACAGATGCTGTAATTAGCTGAGCGGACTCACACAAGCGCTTGAGCACAACAGAGTAGTAGATGCACCACTTACATAGAGGTAAGGGCATCATCCACTTGATCACCGGCTTCATCTTGATAACCATTGTAATACACCATCCGACCCAACTGCAAAGCCATAGGCAACACAAGCATTGGATGCACTAACATTACAGCTGTAGTATCTTATTCTAATTTATAAAAGGCGTTTGTCATCTGTATGTTGGCCTTCAACTCACTCAAGTGTGACACCATCAGGCATCAACATAAAGCCAGACTAGAATTGCTGCTCCACCATTGCATGACCCTACCAACCACTCAAGTTGCATCTTACATGCATTTCTGTTCATAATACATGTATTGCAGAATGACTGAATTGAATTAAATATGTGAAGAGTAGTAAAATATCATCATTAGACGTTTGTCTAAAATTTCATCACAATCAGTTAGGCCCAAAAACATACTATGTGACATCACAGTGATCTTAACCTTTGACCCCTGACCACCAAAATCATTTGACCCTTTAACCTGAGTTCACATTTGTGTCAAATCGAAAATAATTGCCTCCGGGCATTCCCGAACTATCACCTTCACAAGACAGACAGATTTGAGGTCACAGCAACCCTGACCCTCGACCTATGATGACCAAAGTCTAGTTAGTTCATCCTTGAGCTCGAGCAGTTGCTGTGCGTCTCATAGTGACACAAAAGTGTGCCTTGTGCCATATCAGAGACTAAGAGCTGGAACAAACTGCCGCTGTTTTACCTCCTGGAATGAAAATGGACGTGTTAAACAACAGGCTGCCTTTTTATTTTTCATTGGTGGAGGTTTGTGTCCCAGTGTGCCTTTCTCTCAATGGAATTATGCAAGAACCACCAGGCCAATTTTCATGACACTCTCTGGTGGGGCGGAGCATGGGCCGTTACAGTAGCCCATCAAATGTAAAGATGTCGCTTCAGGAAATCATTACTTTTATCTGGAATATCCCTAAATCCAATGTATTATTTTTACAGCATTATCTAAATGTGATTACCTTCCAACTAAGGGCAAAATCAGTGTGGCCAAATTAAAAAAAAAAAAAAAGACTTTTGTACATTGCCGTCAGGTATTTGCCCAATCTCATCACAGGTCATCAAACAGAGACAGCCATTGGCAACAGCTCCAGTCAATGTGTGCGACCTTGACAAAAGTGTGTATTTTAACCTTAACTACAAAAATATCGCTAAAACTAATTTGTTTTGTGTAGCTAGCCCTAACTAGAACCTATTGTGGCACTGAAATGTAAGAAGTTATAATTCTTTTTGCAAAAATCATAATTCTTTTTCGGAAAAATCAGAAGTCTCTTAACAGTCAAGATCATGACTCACTTTTGCAAATGAGAGAGTTGCAGTTGCACACAGGAGGTAATTGCCTGCCTCTGAATTTGAAAAGTCTAGTGTTTGTTTGGCCCATGCACCCCCCCTCCCGCCCACACAGAACATATCTCCAGGGTTAATATACACATGATAAGCCAAGTGTGTCTAATAGTGGCGAGGATGGTTTCACACTGGTTCTATACAGACAGCAAACGTTACCTGGTGTGTCCACTTAAGACTCAACGGGGCATGAGAAAGCATCTGTATTTGACGGCGAAGGACGAGAACATCTTGTATGGGATGTTGTCACGCATTAATCCAAACATAAAGGTGTGAGCTCTGTAAAACTGCAATATGCAAGACTCACTAATCGCAGATAGACTTGAACAAGTGCCATCTCTTTTTTTTCAAACTGCTGGGGAAAGGGCTCCCTCACTGCTCAGCTTGATCTGCCCATGGGCGTTCAACATTTTGTACAGCAATGTAGATGATTAAAGGCAGAATTGCTTGGAGGGTCTTAAAGAAAGGAAGGGAGAACATTAGAGGTAGATGTTAATGTTTGAAGGATGTGAGGTTAATGTGGTGCCCTGCTGAGAGAACTTGCTCCCTCACTTGAACCGACGCTTCACTCCTGAATTTCTCAGCCCTACATGCTTTACTTCTTGTCACACACACAATTTAAGGCAGAAGTTTCTCATCCACTGGCGCAATCAACAGCAAACCAACAATACAGTATGAAATACAGCCATATATTTTCCATTATTATTTATTTAATAGAGTAGGTTCCATATTTTTCTAAGTTGTTTTAGGTCTTTATCCATTTGCGTTAGTAATTTATTTCTTGAATAAATTGAGCAGACGTGCCCTTGTGTTTACTTTGCCCACGTAATTGCTTGTGAGTATATTGCCTGTTTCAAACTATGTTTTCTTTGCTTGCTGTTGTGACCAGAGAGACTCACTGTCCCATGATTCTCTACAGTTGTACCTTTCCATTTTCGCTCACAACATCTTCTTTCCCCTTCAACTTAACCCTATTCAGGAGTTGCCAAAGTGAATGATCCCTTTTGCATTTCTCCCTGTCCTCTGCATCCTCTGCTCTTACTCGAACTATCTGCAAGTCTTTCCTAAGCAAATCCACGAATCCTAAATTTATGGAACAGTATGCGATGTCCACAAAAGTGCAGTTTGTCCTCTTTTCTCTTGATCATCTCTTTCTGCACTCTTCCTTTCAGATCCCTCTTTCCACGGATTGTTGCCACGATGCTGGCGGGCATCTACCCTCAAGTTCTGGCCGCGCACGGAAGCCCAGCCCTCCTGCACTGTGTGAGGGCCTGCCAGAGATCCCTTGTGTGTCAGACACACGCCGCTAAATGGAGTGTAAACAAGTAAGCAGCCGCACAAAGCATGCTAGCTGACAGTAACAGGATCGGCGTGATGAAGCTAGTTAGCGCTGAACTAATATGCAGAGGAGGCAAAGGAGCAACTGTGATCTCACAGCAGACGTCAGATCACTTGCTTCCAACAGAAAAAAAAAATGCTTCTCCTTTTATGAACCGGTAAATGGGCTGCACACATATCACAGCAGGGTCAGATAAATGGCTGAGCACAGAACCATTTATCCATGCAAATGTACATGTGTTGTTCTGATTTATCTATTGGTTTTTGAGGTGATTTTTAGAAAGTAAGTTGGTGTTGGTAATGTTCCCATACACTGACACAACGTCTATGCATGCTCACTCATCATCCTCTTAATTAACCTGCATGTCTACCGATCATAAATTCATGCACTGAATTGGCTTTAATGATAAACAATCGCTGTGAGCAACTGAAATCCCCCGCGTATACAAATCTTTATCTTTATCTTTTAACGTGCAAATCATCTCACATGTACATATGCATATGCACCCCTTTTCTTTTGTGTCTTAGCTAGGTAACGTTTTTAGATTTCATAATGTATTTTGCACTGTATGTTTATTCATCTTGGAATAAATAAATGATCTCTGTGTACAAGCTGGTGTACTTCATGCTGAATAAAAGTGAATGACATCAATCTAGCCAGAACTCTATAACCTTCAGCTTTTCTGTTTTTGGTGATATTGTTTGTAGTTATTCATTTAATTATTAATCAGATTTACAAATTTATAGTAGTTCAGAATATTTTATGGGAGTAAATATGAAACTGTTATGAGGCTAGGTCAGTGAACTGGCTATCATTTCCCATTGTAAAAAGGGAGGAACTTTGAGCAAAGTTAATATTTCTCATCAATTACTGAGCATTTCTGATAGCCCATAACCATTCAATAAACCTCAAATGCAAATGTCGCTTACAACTTCACTTCAAAAACTATGATCTCACATTCACCAAACACGTACCAGATTGTGCCACAATAAAGCCATCCACATTCACATAAAAGTTGTTTTTGTGTCTGGCAGCTTTTTGTTGACCTGCTGTTTGTTTAAACTATAGAACTGTAAAACAGTGTAGAGAAATGAAACATTAGCGGAAAAGTGTTGTTGTTGGTACGCCTGAGTAATTTTGGCCATGATCAAGTAACACAATAGATAGACATCAAAGTGTTTGGAGTATGACAGGAGCAGCTTTCATCTCAGTAAAGAGGCAGTGAACAGCTATCCATCCTGCCAGTTTCAAAATGACATTTGGTGGGCAAGTACCACCTTAATGGTGGAGTGTTTTGGAGGCATCTTAACAATGCCCATTAAAAGCGCTGCTTCATTACGTCAGAATCAGCATCATCTGCAGGCAGAGTTTTGGACCTACAGAAAATATGTATTGCTAGAGATGACCAAATCAAGTTTGTTTGTTTTTTTTCATGATAATTCCAAGTCCTGATCCAAAACTTTTTTCCATTTTTTTCCCCAAATCCCAGCAGTGGAGTTTATTCCCATGACCTAAAGATACTAGTTTTTTTTTTTTTGGAGGCAGGCTTTTATTAGAGAGAGGCATTTTTTAATCCACTGTGTATGATAATTATAGCGGAGGAGTAACTGGCACAGTGAAGGGAGCATAAAAGGAGTGCGGAATAGTATTAGTGGAATGCAGAGACTCCAGTGTGAGAGGAGCATGAAGAGTCAATCAGCGTGCAGAACAGCGTTAAAGACTGTTGTGTTTTAATTGATCTAACTATCTCTACACTGTGAACACTGTTTCCACAAAAAAATTCCTTCAGTTTATGGCACATAAAATAAAGGACTAGCCTTATGTTTATGCTCAATTTAACCAAGACTTTAAGTAAAAAAAAATGCCTTTCATCTCCCATTGCACTTTATATCTACAAATCATACAGTATAGGATGATTTAGCCAAACACTGGTTAAACTTCAAGTTGAGGAATGCAATTTATTTGCACAGCATGTTAAAATAACTTCTTTATTTCCCTGTCAAACACTGGTTGCCCTCAAAGGCTCTAGTCCCACTACTTCATTCATGTATATTCATACGATCCTGTGTGCTTTCCACTGTATCTTGCATTGTGCCCTCTCCTTTCGATGATCATGTAATGGGGGGTGTCGAGTTACTGCAGCTCCCCCTCTGTCAGACCATTTCCCTTGAGGGTGAAATCAGCACTTCCAACAGCTGCCTGCTGCAGATCCTGGTCAGCGTTGACAAGACCAACCTCCACCACCCCTGGACTGACTTTATGAGGGAGAGCTCCTTGCCTTCCTGCACAGTACATGGCAGACACAGTAGCCAGCCTTTGGAATCTGCTGAGAACAACAGTATAAGGGTGTGCATTCCTGACTCTGAAAAGGAATCCGACCACTCCCTACTGTTACCAGAGCCCGAGCTACTTCTATACCCACATTTCCTTCTAATGGTTCCACCAGTACATAGCATTGTTTCATTGAGAGTCGAGAGTTTAGCCCATACTAGGGCTTCACTCTGTAGGGATGGTCACTGTGGAGCGGCTGACTAATCTAGCTGTGGCTGCATCAATGCGTTGACAGTCAACAAAAAGTTATTCCAGTCATTACTAAAATTTGGGGCCCTGGAGTAGGTTAACCTTGAATTATGTCTAAACAACAGTTCTTCCCCACAATATGCAATTCATTCCCAGAATGGCTTTGTTGGCTCTCATGATGCCAACCTTAACTGCCACCATACCATGTGCGGGAACCTAGACTCCACAAACCTGGATATCAGCAACCATGCAGCCTACATATGGTTTGCTCAGGCCGTTGGCAGCTGTAAGTGTTAGCCAGGACAAAGGTTTGCTGCCCCATAGCTGTTTGTGCTTGAGAAATTTAGTACATACACTTTCACTGAACAGGGTAACCTGGGAACCAGTATCAACCAAGCACTTAATGTCCACATCATCTACTTCGACATCTTCCACGGGGCAGTCCCCTGTCATTTTAACAGCAGGGCTGCAGTTGGTAAGGTCGCTTTGGGGAAGTCCGGACACTTGACCCGCAGTTGCCAGAGAACTTAAAAATCCTGCTTTGATGTCTTGGAGGGGCAATATCGGCTAATATGCCCTGTTTCGTCACAGACGAATCGTGGGTTATGTAGGATGTTGGGCGGGGCGTTGGGTGTATTGGCTTGACTGGGGCCTGAGGCAGCACGAGAGCACAGTTCAGCACCAGTGGGTCTGTGGGAGCTTCTCAGCTCATCTAAAATAGTCTTGGTCATAACAGTCATTTGTTCCTTTACCTCAGTTAGGAGTTCTATACGTGGCTCTTGTTTCCAGTCTGTTAAAGATTTGGGAACAACAGGGGTTGTTCTACTCACCATCAAGCAGTCAGAGGGCATCCGCTGCTCCCCCTGTTCCTCCTCCAGTGCTAGTGCCTCCATTTTTACCTCATCAAAAGACACACGAGGGGTTGCCTAGCTAAACGCTGGAGCTCCTGACGGATGTGCCCCTCCTTCAGACCCATGATGAATTGATCTCTCAATAAGACGTCTTCTCTTTCCGAGCCGGTAACATCCTTCTGTTTCAACCTGAAAAACAGCTCACGTTAACATAGAGAGAAAGATCTGAGTGACTGATTAGGTTCCTGCCCATGGTTGAAAAACTGAGCCCTTAAGGCGGAAGCATGTGTATTATCACCATACAGTTCAGATAGAAATACTCCCAAGAAGATTTTTGACATACTATCAATCCTTTCTAGAGTAAGAATCTCCCGTTTTGCCTCCCCTTCTAATAAGCCCAGCACAAGGTTTCCCTTTTGAGAGTCTGATTGACTGGAAACCCAGCATTGTCTCCACCTGAGATCTCCATTCTCCAAATTTAATCTCAGTGGACTCAGTGCCGGTGAATTTTAGCACCCATGGCCCCCCCCCATATTAAAAGGCATCATCATTGGCTGTCCTGTGACTTGTGCTTCATCGTCTGTCATGCTGAAAAGACAGAGCTCAACCCAGTAGAACAATCCTCCTGACAACACCAAATGTCACAAATCAGACCTGGGCTGGTAGGGAAAGAGGCTAAGTTGCTACTAAACCCGGTAGCTGTAGTCACTTGGCTCCTAATTGTGCATTCCAATACTCAGTCCAAGTATACAGTTTTGCATGTCTCTTGTACGAGTCAATAAATAAAAAGAAAACAAACTAATCACTCTTGAATCCAACCAATGTCCACAGCAATCAACTAATAAAAAAAAGACAATTAAATAACCCTTGGTTAAATAACTCTACTCCACAGCGGTGGATATCTCCCATGGAGTTTAGCAAATCGGCACACTTCTAAAGGTCCTATAAGGAAAGGTCAGTTAGCTGAGAGGAGGAGTGAAGCGCGCCTCACTCCTCCGTAGATCTCGCGGCAACTCCTCTCTCGACGCTCGCTCCTTCAGCTCAGCTTTAGCCCCGCCACCACATGGATCTCCCGGCCTCCCCGCTCTCCAGGCCACCAGTCACACGCTAGCTCCTCTGCCTGCAGTGTGTCGCCGCTGTGTCTCATCTCCACCGTGTCCTGTCTCAGCAGCCACTACTCCACTCCGTTGCAGCCGCCTCTGGACGCCGACCCCCAGCTCCATGTCCGCCTGGCAGTCCTGTGTTCTGGATCTCTTCCCTGCTTGCAATCTCCCACACCTTTCTCATTTAACGGGAGACCAACCCAACGCCAGCCACCTCCGCTGTCTCTCGGGTGCAGCAAATCCCAGCAATCAAAAGCTGCACCCACTAACGACAGGAAGGTGGGAGGAGGAGGGCAACCAACAACCCAACACACACACACACACACACACACCCTGTGACAATCATCTTAAATTCTTAATTCTAAAAATACAAAATGTTTGCTTTAAAAAGACCTAATACAGTAAAATGGTCTTTCTGCCATACAATGTAGCTGGATACTACAGTACACTGTATATGGCAGAAACTCAATGCATTAGACATGGTCAAGATGATCTGTTGAAGTCAAACTGAGCATCAGAATGGGGAAGAAAGATGATTTTAGTGACTTTGAACTTGGCATAGTTGTTGGTGCCAGACAGGCTGGTCTGTGTATTTCAGAAACTGCTAATCTCCTGGAATTTTTGAGCACAACCATCTCTGGAGTTTTCAGAGAATGGTCCGAAAAAGAGAAAAAAACTTTCAGTGAGCTGCAATTCTCTGGGCGAAAATGCCTTGTCAATGCCAGAGGCCATTCCCCCACACCGAGGAATGTAGAGGAGCATCTTCGAATGGACAAGACATTAAACCTTGAAGAAGATGGTCTACAGTGATTTTTTTCACATCCCCTTGACCAAGGGGATTTTTTTTTCTTTGCTATAAGCACAGGAGATTTGGTTAGATAATTGAAACAACATTGTCAATCTACAGTGCACCAAACGTACTGAAGTGACCTCCACGTTCAGATGTGACTGCTGAGTTGAGGCGCTAGGACTGGACCTCTTTTAATCACAGGCACATCATGGTGACAGAGCCTTGTGTAGTTTAATAAAACCCCAGGAACAAAGGTATTCTCCTCTAGTCTCTCACACAGCAAGCAGAGCGTTGGAGAACTGGTTATTTCCAGCTCATTGAAGAGGGACCTCTCAACAACTTGTAAAGTTGCTTGGCAACATTTCCCTACTTCACTGTATGCTGACAGGCCAACCATCAAAAAAGACACTTTTCTTTGGAGATGGTTTCAATTATTCACACTTTCCTTAGTGTCAGTGATGTCTCTCTCCTGATACCATCCTTTCCTATCTTCTTTTCCCTCTTATTCTCTTTTACATTACTTATTCTGAATCGTGTTGCTCTTTCTTCCTTGGATGTGCAGGTACCACACTTCAAATAAGTCCTAAAGTCAGAGAAAGGAGAAAAAATGGAAGAAGAAAGAGGTGTTTATCAAGGTCACAGAAAATTGCCCTTAAACCAACATTATCATGCAGATAGCCCACATGAGATCCCGAAATAAAGGGAATATATATATATATATATATATATATATATATATATATATATATATATATATATATATATATATATATATATATATATATATATATATATATATTTGAATGAGGCTAGTCCAAGGCTATCAAGCACAAACGTCACTGAAAGTGAAAGAAAATTTAATTATTCAAATAGGATAGAAATGCAAATTTGTGGTCTTATGTGGAAGCAACAAGGGACAAGGGGCAGTGGTATGCTATGAAGCTGACACTGCAATTACCTATAATGGCTGTCAATGTCCTTGTTGACATTTTCTATTTTTTAAGGCCATTATGATTGTAGAGAGTCAGCTTACCCAAATCAAGGTGACATGTCAAGTCGTGCTTAATTTTCCCCATGCAGCAAATATATATTTTCATTATCTGTAGAGGGTTATAATGATGTATGCCATGGTAGAATCTTCTGAAATTTAAAATCAAATCAAATTGGAAGTATACCTTTTTACTAAATGAATATGATCTTGAAGAAAATTTAAACAAGAAAATTTAAAAGAAGAACATTTAAAGAAAATTTGAAATTTAAACAATATTCTAATATCTAACAACTGAATGAGTATACAGTTGTTAGAAATCCCCAAGTATATTTTCCATTGCTCAAAACTTAACATGACAGGACACAGTGTTATTAGGAATGTACAAGACAGGCATAAAGAAAGTAGAAAGTGTAGTATTATTTAGTTGGGAACAAGAACATCGACCACTCCATGAGACTTCCTAGTGAGAAAGTTGAACTAAACTATGGCTATGCTAGCTTCTAGCTGCATGACACTGCTTCTACATGGTGGTGCTTTTAGCTTAATGTTAACATTAACTTGCTGCAAATGTATTGCAAACTACAAATTTTAACAGGTGAAAACAGTTATATGAGACTCTGACATACCTACATTGTTAACATGTCATTGTACAAGCTGTTCATGTACATATTTAGTGCTGTCATTATACTGGCCGGGCTCGAATACAATAATTAATAATACTCACATTCGATCTTGAGCGAACACAAAATTAAAGATTGCAATGTGACGTAGTCTGAAAGATTAAATACATAGGATATGAGCTGGTGATGTCTGACTGACACTACACATGAATATAACATTCAAACTGTTGCACAAATAAACTGGAGAAACTAATCACCGCTCACTTGTTAAAAGTTCTGTTTATCATTCACAAAATAACAAAACCCCATACAATGTATAAAGGAGCATTTGTCAGGAGTTTGTTCACTTAGTACCGCAAGTCCAAACACGAGTCCTCAACTGAAGCTGGCTGAAATATGAGTCATTGTGATCCACCATTTTTTGATGACAATGTTTTTCTCGGGCGACACTGTAGTGCGGTGGTTAGCACTGTTGCCTCATAGCAAGAAGGTTGCAGGTTTGATTCGATTCCCGGCCTGGGATCTTTCTATGTGGAGTTTGCATGCTCTCCCCCCCGTGTCTGCGTGGGTTCTCTCCAGGTATTCTGGCTTTCTCGCACCTCCAAAAGCATGCTGAGGTTAATTGGCTACTCTAAATTGCCTGTAGGTGTGCGTGTGAGTGTGAGTGGTTGTCTGTCCATCATGTAGCCCTGCGATGAGCTGGCGACTCCAGAGTGTACCCCGCCGTTCACCCATTGTCAGCTCAACAATGATCGCCTCCAGCACGACCGCAACCTGTAACCAGAATAAGCGGAAGACGATGAGATGAGATGAGATGTTTTTCTCTTGCTGTTATTCAAAATGGTACAGTACTGAAAACTGAGTGATGGCAAAAACAGAAGGAAGAACTCATGTGTGGGCTCGTGCAGCTTACATTCTTCTGGATCTGAAGGAAGGAGACTGCATGAACAAACATCCTTAGTTGTCAAATGACTTGTGATACCAGAAAATATATAAAGTGATATACAGTGTATTGGTGTCTTTAATGTCTGCAGGTATTGAAAATGTGTAAAATTTGCCTTTTTAATCTGGAATCCAACATTGATGTGAATGGGGATATCTAACAACTGAATGAGTATACAGTTGTTAGATAGCCCCAAGTACATTTTCCATTGCTCAAAACATAACATGACAGGACACAGTGTTATTAGGAATGTACGAGACAGGCATAAGGAAAGTAGAAACTTTATTATCTATTATGTCTTTAAATGTTCAAGGACTGCAGCGTTTAATTCACATTTCGAATTATTATGTTGTTGATTAAAGCTAACATAAAAACAACTTTATAATTAGCATATACAAAATGGAAACATTTCTACAGTGTCTTCTTGTGTGATTGCAATACTATCTAATTATTGGAAAAGAACGTTCATTTATATGACATCATTCATGTTGAATCCAGTTAACAACATTTAGAACAAATCAACAGTATGTGCCATACAACCATCAATCGATTTAAAAAAAATCTTGCGCTGAAAATAACTTAATTGCACATGAACAACCACATAAATGTCAAAACATTAATGACTATAGAAATGAAACATAAAGGTAAAGTAATGAGGAAAAAAAACTGCCTTTACAGTTCAAGTGACTAATTTGGCTCTGTTCAATTAGAAAGCTGTTTTGATCCATTTGCAATGGAGGAAAAGTGTAAAAAGGCTGGCAACTATTATTCATACTGAGTCTCTTTGTGTGATTCAGGTTTACATGTAGCAGTCTCCATCTTCTCTGAAGTTTATTCATGTTAACAGCTTCTTCGTTTACTTTGGTTGAGTGTTTGAATGTAAATGTGTCCCAGTAACCACCGGAGTGATGCTCCTGCAACACAACACTGACATTCAGCCTGCCACTTAAACGACAGACACGTGTAGCCACAACAGTCTCGGCAGCAGCGTCCACCTGCATCTCTGAATGATGCCAGAGAAGATGATCTTCATGTGTGGATAGTGTGGATGGTGTTGGTCCTCCATCTTTGATGCAGCAAGGTTCATACTTGAGAAATCCTCAGCATCGAGTACTGCTCCTCCTCATTGTGACTTCTTATAGAGGAGAAAACTCCTCCACCTCACACCTGTCCAGCTGAACCAATGGAAGTAGATACTATCAAGACCAGGATTTCTCCCTGTGGTCTCCATAGCTTCCTCTCTCTGCCACTAGATTAAAAAAAACAGCAGCATTGTAATAATGATTTTTTTTTTTTTTACGCTCTATTGTAAAAACACATGTTGACTGCTAGAATACAAAATCAATAACAGTGCAACGTTAACTTAGTTTTAATGAGCTAACTGATAACTCATGAATGAACAGCGTGTCTAGACACCTTTAATAGCGATTTAATTCCACATTGATAGTTAACTAACATTTGCTAATGACACTAACACTAACACTGTCACTGTTAATATTTACTAACTTTAGGTAAGGCTTGGTTTTGTATTATGTTTACCAGAAGCACTTAAACATCCTTAAATGTTACCTTGGTAACGTCTGCCACAATACTGTAACAAGTTTATTCCAGTTGAATAATATTTAACAAATGTTGCTGTGTATACAGTTAGCTACTACATCTATGCAATTTACATCAAAATATAGAAGTGATTTCTCCCAGCACAAACAGAATCTTCAGTGTCCTGTCATATTAACCCTCTCTCCTCCGGAACTCCGCCCTCTCGTCCAAATATGGAAACCTCAGGTTGCAAAAGACCAAGATGGTGACTGCCAAAATAACAAAGCATAGGCTTAAAATCAGGGATCCAAAAACCAATGTATGACATCACGCTGGAATTGTGCACTTATTTTAGTCTATGACTGACAATTAAGTTTTGGGTGTTGCGTTGTGCTGATATATCAACATGTCAGGTCACTAAAAGACTGAAGACGATTCTTACGGAAAGCTAAAATGTAAACAGCAATACATCACTGCTGTAGAGTACGAGGGCTGTCTGACCTGTACATAATATCACCCTGATGAATTGCTGCATCTGCA
>CAAKHG010001528.1:1363-11427 GCA_901007715.1 Dactylopterus volitans
TGAGCTTCCACCCATTCGGTTAAAGTGTAAGAATGTTGAGCTACAAATCGGTGACATGCGGTAGGCCCGCAGACAAAGAGAAATGGAACTCGACATAAGTTTAGTCCAACACAGATGTGCGTGTTATATAACCGGCATTTCCAGCACTGCGAACAGAAGACACGTGCCCAGATGTTTTGGCTGCAAATATGTGATCATGCACATTACGTCGGATTTGTGTTTCTGCAAAGCAAGCTGTCGGTGAAGTCATCCAAACACCAGGTTATACAAGGAGACTGATTTAGCAGACATGCTCACAAATTATGTATCTCCACTGCCAACATCAATCAATAGAGACACGGAGAGATCATGATAAGTCAGGAGCAGAGAAGTGCACTTGAGTTTGCATCTTGGATGTTGCAGACAGTGACTGGAAATTTGCTTGCATTCGCCACATCTGAAGACTAATGATAAAAGATACAAAATATTACCACTGATAATGGTGCTAATGGAGGCCGTATCCCATCCCATTTTTCTTTGAGCATCTTTGCAAGCTGCACCTGCAAGTGGGAGACTGTTGCTAACTTTGGTTAGAGTTGGACATGTCCAGTTTCCATGGTAATCACCCACAGTTTGAGTGCGGGATAATCGACACCTTGGTGTGCATTACAATGTTTTAAGACACAATGTTAGGGCGAAGAAGCACCTAGTGTGAACCGGTAGGAGAGGTTTCTTTCCATCAGTAGCCTTGTTTATCAAGTTGGCTGTAAGTTGCTTGCGCAGTTGATTGCAAAGCCGCCGTCAAGGTTGAATTTAAACTCCAGCCAGACTTTGTGTGCGTTACATGGCTTCAATGCACTATACCACTAATTATCAAAAACTAATGTGGTTGATCAGAAAACTGTTTCACTCCTTGTTTCACTCATGCAGATATCCGTGTAGAGATCACTTGAGACTTGACGTGGACCTGGAGGGGAACATGCTGAGGCCCATTTATTTAACCCTTTCACAATCGAATTGCCTTATTATTGCTGCAATGCAAAGCTAGTGATTAAGAATCTTACACAATGGAAAGTATGTATTCACTTTGACTTTGTTGATGTTGTTTACTTCATGATAACAGAACCACAATAGATAAGTCAGTTATTCATCGGAGACTTGTTTTCCTTGTGCATTTAAGTATAACGAATTTCAAACAGTTTTGACATCGACTCATAAATTTGCATATCAGATGAAATATTTCAAAGCAGTTTTCTACTTTCTTTGCCTAAGATACTGTACAAAGGCAGTGCGTGCTGACAAAAATAGTGGACTGATTCTAATATTAACGTAGTTTAGTGCTTGTGTACACACGAACAAATGTGAAATCAGTGAAATATCTTATCATGTTTATGACCAAAATATCTAATTAGAATAAAAATCGACTTATTTTAGTGCCAGTTAAGTTGTCAGCCACAGTGAATGATGCAGCATTGATTCTCACATCTCCTATGGTTGTCATAACCTTGAGACACTTATGGGACACAACCGCCGAAGGTTAAGAATAGTGTACGCAGGAATAATTAAGGAGCGATGTAGTTGTTGTAAGCAGCAGCGAGGTTCTTCATCACGTTCACAGATCCGCTCTTCTATTGCCATTGAATTTTATCAATAGAGAGGGTGAGGGTGAATGTGCCTCGCTAAATGACACCTTAACAGTTATTACTGAGGGTGAGCAATGTGAATCATTGACTTTATGCTTCAGTATTTTCAAAACAGGACAAGCGACATGAACTAACGTCCTGTTAATCTTCCGCTCTGTTGCCAAGATTACACACACATTTAAAGTTCAGCCTTATTCTTCATCCACAACCTTACAAGCTTTGATTACATCTACTTGCAACTTTGGTATTTAAATGTTTTTTTTTTTATTTTTAATTTAGATACTCATGTGATGGCGAACAATGAAGAGCATTTAATGCATGGGAGTTGTAAGTACTATAATATACACGACAGGTTTCTGGATCTCTCTGTGACTATTCGATTAGTATCTAGATACACAGGTTATGATGCGATTGAAAAACGTTATATTTTTAATACAGAACGATTCGATATGATTCCATACAGTGTAAGAACGATACGATTCGATGCGATTCTATGGTTAACATTTGTTGATGTACACATTAATCATACATTATGAAATAAAGAAACCAGTTCTATAAAACTGACATTCTTACAGTATTTTCAAATTTGTAGAAGACCACATATCCCCAAGCATTTTTGCTGTATGGCACTGGCAAAAAGAGAATAAAAAGACAAGCAACACAATCACATGTCAAATGTATTCATTTCAAGACATGGACCAAAAACTGACTTTCTGAATGAACATCTTTTTTTGGGGGGGATCAATATAAAAATGAGAAAATATATACATATGAATAAGTAAAAGTGGGATTCAGTCTGTTAAATACAGCAATAAATAAATAGTGCAAAGCCTCTCAAATTATGACAGATTTCTCGAGTCTGTCTAGTGGCAAAAATTAGTCCCAGAAAATCTAAGTAAACAACACATGGGTGCAATGAACGGGCTGCTAAGTTGGAAAAGTAAACTATGTCAAACTAAACTATAAACTAATATGACCAGCATGCTCCTGCTCGTTGTTACGGGGCTTGAACTCACCATACTCACCATATATGTGTTTTCTCATTGCATGAAGGTCAAGATTTGTTGTGCTACACTTCACAGCTGCTCCACGTAGCTTACAAATGGCACGGCTTTTGACGGGTGTTCCGTCCTTCTTGTAAAATCCAAAAGCATTCCAAACTTTAGATTTTTTTGTTTTGCTGATGTGTGGAAAGTCTTTCGCGGTAAATCATCGGTTTCACCGGTCAAGCCGGCACTGTTTACGTCATTGTCATTATCAGTAACACTCGCTACCAAGCACACGCGAGAACCGTCTCGCGGGCACACGCCAGCTCTCCCGTTGCTTTAGAGAAGCAAACTGTTAAAGCCGTGTCAACTGATTGCTAGTCTTGCGATACCCGATCCATGACTCTACAATCAATTCATCCAGGGATTCATGACTGATTCAATTGAGGAGGCTGCTTCTGACACAGCCGTATATATCTCGCTTGTCAAACCGAATATCCGGTTGAATCGGTTAATCGTTCACGACCCTAATTCACAGTGGAACTCTGCTTTTTATTACCTTTTGGACGTTGCGCATAAACATACATATTGTTGTTGGTCTGGAGTGTTACCAAAGAAGACAAAACATAGATAAGTGATTCTTTCCAACAAGAGATAGCTCATACATCTATAAAAACCTTTCTTAATTAAAATGTGTTCATATGTGTCTTCCTAGAATTTAGTGTCAAAGCAAATTAACGGAGAGTGTCACTGAGCATTAGCGGCCTCAAAGGTAGACACAAATTGTAGCTAGAGTACATTTGTGGATTTAATTCTTTTGATACATCAGTGGGGAGAGAGATGACCTGACTATAACATTGGTTGGCAGTAAAAAAAAAAAAAAAAATCACACAGGACTGAGATAGAAATACACATGCTTTAACATTAGGGTGAAAAGAATTTTGGTTTTATCATGCCAGCCTCCATACTTCTTGTTGTCCACATGACCACCGACAAAATCTGGACACACAATGCTTGTCTGTTAAAATGCAGCTTCTAACAGGGAGCATATGACGAGCAGTGACTAGTGTTTAGCTCTTTCTCTGAACCATTCATAAGAACAGGTCTGTGCTTAAACTGCCCATGGAAACAATTTCAGACCTTTTGTGGCATTGGTCATTGTTTTCTTACAACCATTTCATATTTCAGCGTGACCAAAATTTACAAGTACCCTGGATCACATGTAACTGAATAAGAACAAAGTCCAACAAGAGTTTTCACTATGAAATGTTAACAAAGACAATAGAGACAAGATTCTACATGACAATGGCAGTGAAAAATACCCTTGTTTGCTCCATTTTATATTTTTATATCTGCATTCAAAGAAGATTAGTTTGAATGTGCTAAAGCATTACCAATGTGTCTTAAATTAAGATAACATGTCTGTGGCAGTGACAGCAGACCTATGCAGCCATGTTTTGTTTTTGTTTTTTTTTTCCAAATCAAACCATTTCATTTTTTCTTAAGTGAGCAATCTTTCCTCTCAGCCAACTGATTTCTTCCTGTTCTTTGCGCTTCATTTAATAAAGTCTCTTTTTCAGCAGTTCTTCTTTGGTTTTGCTCCCCTTCGAGGGCATTTTCATATCCCTTGTTTTCCTTTTTCTATCATTTTTCCTTCAGTTTGAGTCCTGCGTACCTGTGATTATTGGTGTGCAGTTTGCACACAGCTCTCAAGGTCTGTGGGGATGCATCCCATCCACTGTCCACGCAGTTCCAGCCTCAGTCTTCTGGTCAGAGATATTGATAACCCGAGATCAAAACCAATCGAGCCAAAAACTAATTTGTTCCCCTGGCAGTAAACCCAACTGCATAAAATGAGCTGCGCATATGGAGTTAGGAGGAAGCTAGGACAAGGAAATGTGGACAAGGAGATGTGAAATAACATAGGGGTACAGAGGATACAAAGGGGTGTACAATACAAGTATTTTATGATTTAACTGGACGCTGAGATTACAGTGATGTAATTTTGAATCACCTTTTGAATAGATATGATGGCTGCTACAGATGACCAGAAAATACTTTATTATTAATCCTGGAGTAAATTGTATAGATATTGCTTGTTAAATGTTAATCTGGTGTTTTTAAAAGTGTTTATATATATATATATTTTGTGTTGCAAAACAATGCCTGTTGATGGAAATTTTAGTTTTTCTAAGTCTGCTTGTATACGCTGATCAGCCATAACAAAATGACCACTGCATGTTTATCATAGGCTAAAATGCAACAGCTTCAATTTTCATTGAATCTGTTTGAGAGAGGTGTTGACATATTTAAATACTGGGACTGTAACTTGTGATGCTGTTGAGCTGTACTGGGTTATACTGAAATGTGTCCTTAATCATTTTAGTCATCCACTTATATGAATAAGGGTGACGGTTTATTGCAGGGCTGCCGTATATCCTATGGCAGACATGGAGTGGTCATAATGTTATGGCTGACCAGTGTATGTGTTTATTGGGGTGGTTACCTATGTGAATGACCACTGGCTGTCATCATTCATTTATGTTCATATGGGCTAGCAGTGTGTACACATGCTTCATGAATCTCACATAGGATTTCTTGTTTTCTCCCCACTGCATTGGGTAAGAACATAAGTAAGAGAAAAATAACAAAATACTGATGGTTGTGGCTCAGTATGTTTGAGTATAAAATAAAAGGAAAAAAACTCTTTAATCACACTTTTCTTACAAACAAAATAAATGAACGCACAGAAAAAGTGTGTGAATGAGCAATATCCCAGGTCTGTCCTCCATGCAGCTGTGAGACTGTACAATCAGCACTTTTCCCAGCGGTCCCCCACTTCCACCCCTCCCACCCTTAACCCGGCCACTATGAACAATGCACCCTTAATTTAATTACAGGGCTGTGCAATATATTTTAGGAATTTTTTTCTTCATTCATTATTTTATTCTATTGACTTTCTTTCATACTGTCCACTTGCTGCAATGCTGTAAATTTTCCCATCGTGGGACTAATAAAGGAATATCTTATCTGATCTTATCTTATCTTAAACACGGATGAGCCCACGCGTTGTTCTCAATGGAGAAAATTAGTAAATAACAGACATGGAACCAGTGAAGTGAGGATGTTTGGCTTGGTGAATTACACTGCCCATGTTGTTTCTGGATCGGCTGAAGCCTGTTGGGAGTGACTTAGAGTAATGCCTTGCCCCATATCTCCCTCAGCACTCAGCCAAATGCAGCTACGCAACAGCAGCCCCACTTAATGTGATCTTCTCTGGCTTTCTGAGGTGGAAGTGGCAGAGAGACAAAGGGCATGGAAAGAGTCAGTTGACTCAGTGATGCACACACGCGCGCACCCCCACCACACACACACACACGCACACACACGCACACACGCACTCAATGCGCATCCGAAAATAGTTGGTGGGTTTATGTGTATGTGCGTGTGTGGGTACATTTAAGTGCGCAAGCTGTTTCACATGTGAGTCTCTGCTGGCTCGAGCATCTCGTATCTCAAGATTTCTCTCACTCTTCAGCTCCTAAATAAAGCCTGTTCAGTGAAGTGGCAGAAGAACACAAGAGAATCAATCTTACAATTATCCAGATTTCCTCTGTCACTTCAAACGGAGAGGAGTCAAGAGTCTGACCGTTGCATTGGGGTGGGGGAGCGGGGTGTCGGGGTGAGGAGCGGGTGAGCGTGACGGCTCTTATCAGCACGAACTTTGTTTTGATAGAAAAATATGGGCCTGTAAATCCTCTCGGTTTGCAGTTGTACTCAGTTGCGGGAGGGTGAGGAGGTAGAGGGAGCGGGGGGCTGCGTGTGGATTGCGTCTTAACAGGATCAATTCAGGACTGTGTCAGTGATACAAACCCGCCGTTGCCTTTTCTTTAAACTCCCGCATTCGGTAATCGGTAATGAGACGTGATCAGCTCCGGAGCTAAATTGTTTCATTTGATAATTGAATGTGGATCTGTGGAGCAGCAAACTACTGCTTTAACATCCAAACAAAACAACGCTTTCATCAGGGCAGCCCGAGTCCTGCGGCCAGGAAAAACAGCAGGATTTTAAGGAGGAAATTCACTTTCTCATTCAAGTCGGCTCCTGCAGAGCACTTTCATTCTGGTATGGCACACGGATACAGTTGTACCTAAAAGTCAGAAAGTTTCTTAAAGAATGAGGCTTCTGAGGCGGGTGCCCTTGGGTGAAAGACATGTTGTGCTGACTGATCATGCCTTTAATGAAAGAGGAGAGTCCACAATCCTCAACACTGCCCATCTGTCTTCTCTCCGACGATGTTCAGGTGCTACATCATTAACCAGCCAACCTTCTGCTATTGATCAATCCCTTGATCCTGAATCATTCACATTCCTACAGTAACGCAGTGGAACACGTCTGGTGGTTGATTTCTCCATATCTGCAGTCTTTATGAATTCTGGTGGACTCTCAAATTGTCCAGAGGCAGAGACTCACAGTAATTGACTTTTATGAGACAGTGGGATGGTGCATTAAAGGAAAACTTCACTATCTTTTATAGCCTGGGCTATGCGGTTTTGGTTGAAATGACAAAATATATATACAAAATCATTTTAATCTCCTCGGTATCGAGCACAGACTAAACTGGCGCAATCAAATGGGGGCGACTGTCATAGTCTGTCCACTGAAAGAGCTTGTTTTTGCCACTGCAGGCTCGGATTGCTGCTATAGCAGTCAGACAACATGAGTGAAAGTGCCTCTATTGAGAAAGACATGTGTCTACCTTGAACAGAGATCCCACGGGAGGTGATGCGAGTTGTTTTCAAGAAGTGTAAACATGAGTCATCTAGAGAAGAGAAGGGTGGAGTGCAGAGTTGTAAAGCCGAGAGTGTGGTTCGGCGTTATCTTAAGAAATAAAATGATGGTTCCTGTTCGCACGTTTCATTATTGTGGTAGCTAAATGATGCGTCCCATGCATTCATATTTCATGGATAGGGACGAGCTGAAGTTGTGGTTTGCTGTGCCGATGCTAGCAAAAACATTGATGAAATCACTCCTGTCTGCAGATTGAGAACAATGTTGCAAACCATCACTTTTACCAGGAGAATAAATCCTCGAAAAGCACTTTTTGCTGAAGAAAAATGCAGTTCCAAGAGCAGAGAGACCTGCTGCAGACAGACTGAGGGTAGACTAATGATATTGGCTGTTATGTTGACCTGGCATCAGTACACACAATTCCATGATATTGTCAGACATTTAATAACCATTCGGTCCTGCCAGTGGCACAACTTAACCCAGAGAGTACACATCGTTTTGCAGATAATACAGAGGCAAAACGAGCGGCTTTTAGTTGACGTAGTTTGACTTTGATAGAAGTCTTGTGTCGTATTGAAAAGATTGGGATACTTTTGAGGCAAAAATGGCAGGTTGAAAAATATTTACAGTTGCCTTCTTTCTCTGTGTTGAGAAATGGAGTTTTTCTCTGAATATTTCATCAAACATCAAATCGATTATGCGATCATTTTAGCTCCTAGTGGTTTTTTTTTGCCTATGTAGTTTTCATGTAAATGTGTCGCTAAGTCAATATGTCAGCGTCTGTAAGTATCGCGTATCAGATTTAGTTGCATCGAGTTTTCGTTTTTGTTGTGGTCACTTTACCCTGAAATTATCCCCACAGCATGGCACAGTCATAAAGGGTGCATTGTCCCTGCAAAATTAATGTTTCAAAAAGTTCAAACATCATATTGGTGTCCATATATACACCGACCAGCCATAACTTTATGACCACAATGTCTACTATAGAATATAATACAACAGCCCTGCTATAAATTCTCCCTTCAGGAGCAGTTTTATGTTGAATATTTATTGAATCTGTTTGAGAGAGAGGTGTTGACACATTTTAATGGCTGCAATCTGTGACAGTGTTGAACTCTGCTGGGTTATACTGAGCGCTGTATTCCATATGTTTTGGCACCATGATGCACATGAGTGGGATGACCGGAATATTACTGACACCTCTCAGTGGAGCCCAGTGCAGCTCAACATCCACTCAAACTACAGTCCCAAAAACGATGATTAGAATATGTCAACACCTCTCTCAGACAGATTCAATAAAAATTCTACATAAACTCAGGGCTCAGCTTTTTATTCTATGGTAAACATGCAGTCGTCATAATGTTATGGCTAATTAATTCAAGTCCCCATGGACTCAAAATTAGTTTTGGTTAATGATAGCTTATTATTAGTAAACTCATTTTACCAACAAGAGTCCAAGTATCCTTCCCTATTACTTTCTTTCCATCATTTAATTTGAAAACAGATTTCCACTCATAAGCCTTCAACTGTGCTTATCTTAACCAAATCATATATTTCTTAGATGCATTGTGTCATGGAACTACACTTATTTGCTGTCTTTGGAGTATTAGATGAGATGATTGGTAGCAGTCTCATTTTTGTCCACAGCTTCGCTTAGCTTGTTTTTTCATCTCGCATTACCAGCTTACAGAATTTAACGTATTGCACCAGATATGACCGGAGTCTTCTCAGCTGATTTTCGGTGAGAACACATACAAGCGCATTGCCACATCAATTTCAAACAATTCTTCTGAGTGCTGCTGCGAGCCAGACATCGCCCACTACTGCTGCTTCACATCCGCTGGGAAACTGACAAACTGAGGTGTGACCCTTATTGCAAAGCCATCAAAATAAGAACAACTGTACTTGTCACCAAGGTTGAAAGTTTCTGTGGAGGGGACTGACAGTGCCAAAAAGTGAGAGACCTTTTTTTTTTTTATAGCTGTTACTGGATATTCTTGGATCCCTGAATGGCTGGATATTCTGCCAGTTCTTGGCATCAATTTTGGACAAGCTGGGAGCGTCAGTATTTGATTGTATTGAAGTCAGTGAGAAACCTATATACCTTATATGATATCAGTCGCTAGTTTCAAGTATTCTTCAAAATTGCATAAGGTTCAGTTAGTAAATCTCACCTCGTCTCATCGTCTTCCGCTTATTCCGGTCGCGGTCGTGCTGGAGTTGACCCCAGCTGACAAGGGGCGGGCGGCGGGGCACCCCCTGGACGAGTCGCCAGCTCATCGCAGGGCCACATGAAGGACAGACAACCACTCACACTCGCACCTCAGCGTGCTTTTGGAGGTGGGAGGAAGCCGGAGTACCTGCAGAGAACCCATGCAGACACGGGGAGAGCATGCAGACTCCACATAGAAAGATCCCAGGCCGGGAATCGAACCTGCGACCTTCTTGCTATGAAGCAAAAGTGCTAACCTGGGATTGTGTGTGTGTGTGTGTTTGGTGTTTGTGTATGAGGTCTGTAAAAAAGAAAAATGTTGAAAAAAACATACAGCTTATCACAACACTAATATGAAATGACATTCAATGAGTGGTGGCCTTGTTTTCTTGGACACGAATTATCATCGGAGGAAAAAGGGAAGGAAAAAAGAAGGAAGGAAGGAAAAAAGAA
>CAAKHG010001529.1:1882-21834 GCA_901007715.1 Dactylopterus volitans
GGAGTGTGTTGTGTTTTTTTTTTTTTTTTTTTTTTTTTTTTTTTTTTTTTTTTACCCATTATGTCTCATGGTGTCTGTTATAACATCCGCTTCTCAGCGCCTGTTTTATCCGCACCGATGGTTTGATGTTTACAAAAGGTGAAGTCAAATAAGGTGTTACCAGAGGGAGGAACTGCTAGAAATAATTGATTTCCAGAGTCATGGCAGGAGATAAGTAACTTACAGACAAGTTAGCGAACGATCCCCCAAGTGTTTGTGCAACTGTCGTTCAGAATCAGAATCAGAAATACTTTATTAGTCCCGGAGGAAATTATAATAGAGACCCTTTTGAGCCTGTACAGCTGATTTGGGGAGCTGGTTACAGAAGAAAAGTAACCAGTAATGAGTTGCTTTCAATGTCAGTAGTTGTAATTGAGTCTTTAAATGAAAAAAAAAAAAAGTAGTTACTATACTGTCAAAAACTTACTACTCCAAACACCAGGTATTACACAACTGACTCTACAACCAAACTGTGTGTGAAGGGTTCTTCAGATGAAATATTAAAATATTATCTTAATGAAGCTGTGGCTTATTTCTGTCCTTGTGATTTATGCGTTCCCACATAGGGCAGCAACACGCGCGCGCGCGCACACACATGCGGGCGTGCACGCATGCGGGCGCGCTTTAATGCATCCACTCAACAGAAAACAAACACTCTGTTTCCTCTCTTCCTGACACACGTACACACACACACACACACACACACACACACACACACGCGCGCGCGCACGCACACACACACACGCCCTAAGCGGGACAGTTGCTGAGGTAATGGCCTTCGGAGGGAGGCAGCCGTCCCCTCGAGAGTTCCTCCTGCATTATTGAAGGGCCAGTTCATTCATGTCAACAGTAACTTCCTGCCTGCCTGAACAAGTGTAAGGGATATGCACAAGGTCCCGGCCACCTCCACACTCAGTGAGCAGGAGAATACCAGCGGGCCCCGGTAAGAGGAGAGGCCGCGTTCACTGCGCCTGGCAGCCTGAGCACGTCATGTCAATGAGGCGTTTGCAATTTTCCCTGGACGGGACCTGGTGGCTGGAATCAAGGCTGAGCCGTAACCGATTTTAACTGATTTCATTCCACAATCTTCCTCTGTTTTAGAATCTATATGTAATCCATCCATTATGATCGTTCGTTGTTATTATGTATTGATAGTTTTTTTGTTTTTTTTTTGCCGATGCTGCTTAATGGTTTTCAGCAGTTTCACTTTTCATTGCTCTTTGTAGACCGTGAGCCTTGTTTCGCTATCAGTATCGTTTCTGTGAAGAACTCCCGTTTGCCTCATGCAGGATGAGGTGCCATCTCGCCTTGCCAGTGATTCGCGAGCAGGAAGCAGAGAAGACTGAGAGCAGGGTTTACTTAACAGGATTTTCAAGGAGATGTGAATGGATAGCTGATGGTTCATAACTCTTTGAGGAGTGAAAGAGGAATTACGTTCTATCAGGCCCAAAGAAGAATCACTGCAATCCGGTCCTGATCCAGTGAAAATTGCCTGGGAGTCTGTCTGTCCACAGCCCAATCAAAGCTTCATATCAGCATCATATTAATGTTGAAGCTCATGGCCAAAATAACACTTTTCATGAGGAGGTGCATGATGTCGCTCATGCGGTGGAATGGAAAAAAACTGCAAGAAATTAAATATATGAGTATGAAAACACGCAATAATAATAATCAGACATTTAATAAGTAACGGCAAAACCTTAATTGACTCTTCTATGAATGGGGAGACAGCGAAGAGGCTTTTGGTGAGACGTTGTGCTGCTGCTGCTGCTGCTGCTGCTGCACTTTGGATCATTTGACGTTTGTCTGCAGATTTCATTGCAGTGGAGCATTATAATAGTCCAATCGGCGATATGTAGAGGCATGGATGAGTTTGTCTGTTGTCTCGGTTGTCTGTTATTAGCTGAAGAATAGAGTCCAAAACTAAACAAATATCTTAAAACTTGGTCTGCACTTTCAAAAATTTGTCCCCTTAAAGGGCCAGTGCACATAAATTAAGAACAAAAATGCTGGACTTGCTGTGAACAGATTTTTCTTCCAGACTATTCTTTTTTTTCTGTGTTTTTTTTTTTTTTTGTACAAAAGAATGATTCATCTCATAGCTCTGCTGGGCCTCAGTGCAGACTCACTCGACTGCTGGCATGGCTGCAGACTCTCTTTTACAGGCCTCTTCATCTTTAGCAGCGATGCAGCATTCACGTTGCTCCAAGGGCTTCTTTTACAACCAGGTGATGAACTGAGTGACCTTATCTGGTCCCATGACGATGGTAGGGCGAGGGAGAAGACCAGATCTAAGGGATGCGAGGGTTTTGTCACAGTGGGGTTAGCGGATTTGCTACTAGCAAACTAAAAATAAACAGTCTGCGCCTGACGGTAGCAGCTACTGAGGTCGCACATATTGCAGTTCTGCATGAATGGGTAAAGGTCAAGAAATAGTTACAGCATTTAAAACCCCGTAAAACCATGCATGTTTAAGACATAAGATAATTGATTGTTTGGCTTTATGTTTTTTTTTTATAAATGAAATTAAGTTTGGTAACTCTCAGAAACAGAAAAGCAAGATAAAAAGAAGTTTACATAGACAATTAGGTAATTTCTTATCTGCAGAAAATCAAAGGCAGCAGTGAGCTTCTGGGCCGACAAGAACAACAATGATTCTCCTCATTTTACTCTCATACGATGCATTTATGCTCATGTGTGCACATGAATTTGTGCGCTTGGGGTGCATGTTTGCACGCTGAGCACATCAGGTAACATTAGTCGCACGCTGTTATGACAACACTTGGCATGTCGACTCAGACGCAATCAAGCAGCCAGTTGTCACATCCCGACACCGATGCGCATCACGCAATGAATCCCTGCTCAGCTCTAACATCAGACGGTGTCAGCTTCATCCTCGATCAGATGTGCCTTCATGTTTGTTCTCCCAGAGACTGTGGTATGCTGGTCCCCCCCCCTCCCCGCCCGCACCTCCTCCCTCCACCTCTCCCTCTCAGCCTGCCCCTGAAAGGATATCATGAGATGCAGAGAGGGCTCCATATTTAACCACAACGGCTCACATGACCGTTCAACAAACACTGCCATTGACAAATGAGTAAACGCTCATAAAAAGCCAAGCGTTTTGCAGTGTGCATGTGCGCTGTGCGTAGTACATGCTCATGAGCGTTCTTAAGAATAATTTGTATGGAAATGCCGGATATTTTTGCCCCGGCAGGGACTTGTCGCGTGGCATTAATGTGTTTGCTCTTTTCAACTTTTCCCAGGTTAAGATGTGGGCAGCAGAATCACTTAAGACTTCGAATTATATTTGGTGAAAGATTTGAGGAAAAACGCCCAACTAGGTCATCAACAGCAGCAGCATCCAGTGCAGTGTAACATCACATTCTCTGATGACGCTGTCATTAATGAAAAATAAGTCATAAATTATACCTTTGTACGACATGTTTGGATTGAGCGTCTTTTATTCTTGTCCCTCATAGGTTGCCATAGTGCCTTATTTACTTGACCTCTGAGCCAGGGGTCACCTCCCCTCGGCCCTTGAAAGCAGAGCAGCCCTCATTTGAAGTGGCCCACTTGTTGAATTCCCAGCAGACTTTTCATGTTGTAAAAATTCCTGTGTATCCTGGTAAACACAGAGGAGACTGACCTCATCCAAACAGGAAGTTCAAGAGGTCAGCTCAGATTGGGGGCTTTTCACACACACCTAATAAGCAGCAGATTACAGGCCCATCCCTCTGCGACCTTTGAACCTTTTAAAGACTGACCAGCGACCACACAGCAACAAAAGGTTGGTATGCGATAATGGTGACATGATAGAAATGTGTGACCATCCAATGCGCAGTTTGCTCCTTTAAACCAATACTTACACGGATGGGCTCGTGAGGCTTTATTTCAAATGACTGAATTATCAAGTCATATTTACCTTTCACCTCAAACACGCGCGTTGACTGAACTAACTTACCAGCCGTAAGCTTCCTGCAACCTTTACTGTTAGTAGAACAGTCAGAAATAGAAGGAGGAACTGATGACCACCCAAGGGTGAATATATCTGACAACTTTTTTTTTTTTTCCTCTCTGGCCCTCAATCCATACTTAGCTTTGCAGTAATTGGGCAATAGAGGCCGTCGGTTCCCTCGAGTAAAAGCCTCTGGTCCTGGCAGATCAGCCCTGCAGATCAGCCTGCAGTTGTAATGGGCAGTGCATGGCTGGGATGAGAAGCTTCCGCTCAAGTGAAATGTATCCGAATAACTAAGGCAAGCGAAAAAATATATATATCTTGCAGAGCAGTCAAAGGGGAAATGTTCCCTTTTTAAGTAACAGAAGTATATTGTTCTGCGTTGCGTTCGGTGACCTCACCCTTCTCTCAGCCTTTGCAAAAAATGATCTAAGACTACTAAGTCAAACATCTGACTCAACATGGCATCATTGCTCAGCGGAAGCGGGGGCTTGCGAGAGCCTAAAATATTGATGCTGTGAAAAGAGGCGTAAATTCCCATATTTGATGCATTTCCGACAATCAAGCCAGGCCTTTCAGCGAGCTTCTTCTATACTTTGGTTTGAAAAAAGATGTACGTGGTGATCTTTATAGTCCAGCAAGCAGTAATAGGCGTCAGTTATTTTAATTCATTGTCTGCAAAATCTTAATACAGGGATAAGTCTCAGTGGTGCATCAATCATCCGTAAATGCTACACAATGTAGATGACAGCGCCTTGTTATTATTTGCTCACATTGTTTCTTTTCAAGTGCCAGTGACAAGAGCCCGTCTGTGCCTGACGGATCCCTGGAAAGAGGAAGTTACTTTATGACAAAGAAAGGTCTCGGATGAGAGTGGTTGTGTAACTTCGATGAATCGCGTCCTATTAGCTGACTCAAATATAGATGTATGGTGCTGAATGTGGCGAGACAAATGTGAGATGTCTGACTCAAATCGCAGGCCACTCAACTCATACCACCAAGTGGCTGCAGGATGCAACTGTTGTTCTAACTGTTGTTCTAATCCGACAGTAATTCATGCTTCTCCTGCGCTGCTGAAGCGAGTGGACAGCCCTGCGCCTCTCAAACGTTCTCTGAAACACTGATAAATTGTCGGCGTGTGTTTTAAAATGATTTTTTTCTTTCCTTCCCTCTCCAGCAATTCATGAATGTAAACAGTCAAATCCATTCACAGGGGATTGGAATAAGATTACACTTAAAGCGTCCTATAAGATCGTGCGCTTATAGGAAGTTGCGTAATGCAGTGAATGACTCAGAGTAGCTTCAGAGAGGGAGTTAATGAAAACAGTGTGTGTGTGTGCGTGTGTGTGTGTGTGTGTGTGTGTGTGCGCGTGTGTGCGTGGAGTCAGAAAAGTGTTGTTTGGGCTCAGTGTGAAAGAAGTGCCTTTGTGTACAGTGAGAAGACCTATTTTTTGTGTTTAGAGTAGTGTGTGTGTGTGGCGGTGCGTACTGTGTGTGCGCGCGTCTGTGTGTGAGTGATAGCAATAGATTTTAGCAGTGGCAGGTGAAGGTTGCAGGTCTCATGTGTGGAGTCTCTGCAGGGATCTTCACATGCCTTCCACGCTGTTACATCACAGCTCATAAATAATGCAACACCCCAAACCCTCCAGCTCACATGCATGTAACTGCACTGCTGCGATCCTGAGGTCTTGACAGCCAGCAACAAGAAGCCCTGGCGCAAATGATCCGATTGGTCAGAGGGGAAGTACACCCCTGCGCTGCCCTTTGAGCTGATAAAGCATCATAAATCGGGGAAGAGTTTTTTTCATTTGTCAAACCAGAAGGTGTAAATATCAACATTAACAACGGATCTTCGCTTTCTCTCCCTTTGTTGTATTAAATCATTGACTCATCTCGTACTTGTACTCGTCGTCTGCTGCTTATCCAGGTCCGGGTCGCGGGGGCAGCAGCTGCTCGGGAAGGAAGCCCAGACGGCCCTCGCCCCAGCCACTTTCACCAGCTCCTCCAGAGGCACCCCCAGGTGTTCCCAGGCAAAGGCGAGAGATATAATCCCTCCACCTGGTCCAGGCCTCCTCCCGGTGGGACATGTCTGGAGCACCTCTAACAAGAGGTGTGCAGAAAGCATCCTGACCAGATGCCCGAGCCACCTCAGCTGGCTCCTCTTGACCTGGAGGAGCAGCGGCTCTACCGCCGCAAGAGCTGGAGGTCTCGGTTCGATGAAGCTAGAAGGACCACATCATCCGCAAAAAGCAGCGACAAGATCCTCTGCTCACTGAACTCGACACCCTCCACCCCCCGGCTGCACCTAGAAATTCTGTCCATAAAGGTTATGAACAGAACCGGTGACAAAGGGCAGCCCTGGCAGAGTCCAACCCTCACTGGGAACGAGTCCGACTTACAACTGGCTAGATGAACCAAGCTCGTGCTCCTTTGGTAGAGGGACTGAAAGAGTTGGTCTGTGGTTCCACGGCTAGAAACTTTCCTGAGGAGGCTGAGTAGTGTTATCCCCCTTTAGTTGGAGAACACCCTCTGGTCTCCTTTCTTAAAGATAGGGACCACCACCCCAGTCTGCCACTCCATGGGCACTGCCCCCAATGACCACGCAATGTCAGCCAGGACAGCCCTACAACATCCATAGCCTTAAGATACCCTGGGCGGATCTCATCCAAACCTGGAGCTCCGCCACCGCGAAGTTGTTTCACTACCTCAGCGATTTCTGCCCCAGTGATTGGACGAACCATCTCCAGGTCCTCCGGCTCTGTTTCCCTTTGGGAATGCGTGTTGAGGAGCTCCCCAAAGTAATCTTTCCACCACCGGAGGATTGCTCAAGGTGACATCAGCAACTCGCCACCCCCACCTAGAACGGTGCGGACAAGTTGCCACCCCTGAGACGCATGGCAGTTTTCCAGAATCTCTTTGGAGCCAACCGAAAGTCTTCCTCCATGGCTTCACCGAACTCCTCTCACGACTGAGTTTTTGCCTCTGTGACTGCCTCGGCCGCGGGCCGCTTAGCCAACCGGTACTGATCAGCCACTTCCGGAGACCCATAGACCAACCATGACCTGTAGGCCTCTTTCTTCAGCTTGACAGCTCCCCTCACATCTGGTGTCCACCATCGGGTTTGGGGGTTACCGCCATGACCAGCACCAGTGACCTTGCGGCCACAACTCGCAACAGCCGCTTCGACAATGGCGGAGCGGTACATGGCCCATTCGCACTCAATGTCCGGACGCAGTTGAAGCTCTGTCAGAGATGGGAGTTGAAGACCAGCTTGAAGGGTTCCTCCAGCAGGCATTCCCAACAAACCCTCACTTTCCGTTTGGGCCTGCCAGGTCTGCGCGGCGGCTTCCCCTGCCACCTGATCCAGCTCACCACCAGGTGGTGATCAGTTGACAGCTCAGCACCTCTCTTCACCCGAGTGTCCAGAACATACGGCCTCAGATTAGATGACACGACCACAAAGTTGATCACTGACCTGCGACCTAGGCCGTCATGATGCCAAGAGCACCGATGAGCAACCTTATGTTCGAACATGGTGTTAGTTATGGACAGACTGTGACAAGCACAGAAGTCCAACAACTGAACACTACTCGGGTTCAGATCGGGCAGGCCGTTCCTCCCAGTCACGCCTCTCCTGGTCTCACTGTCATCACCCACGTGAACGTTGAAGTCTCCCAGCAGAACAATGGAGTCCCCAGTCGGAGCACCGTCCAGTGCCTGTCCTAAGGTCTCCAAAAAGGGTGGGTACTCTGAACTGCCATTCGATGCATAAGCACAAACAACAGTCAGGACCCGTTCCCTGACTCCGTTCCAGCGTAGAAGAATGTCCAACCCCTCTCAAGGACTTGGGTTCCAGAGCCAACACTATGTGTGGAGGTGAGGCTGACGATATCTAGTCGGTAGCCCCACAAGCTCCAGCTCCTTTCCCGCCAGAGAGATGATGTTCCATGTTACGAGAGCCAGTTTCCATAACCGGGGATCAGATTGCCAAGGCCCCCGCCCTGGTCCGCTGTCCAATCCACATTGCACCGGACCCTTCATGCTCCCCCTGCGGGTGGTGGGTCCACTGGGGGGTGCCCATGTTGCCGGCTCGGGCTGGGCCCGGCCGGGCCCCATTGGTGTAGGCCCAGCTTCAGGGCGGGGCCCTAGTTTCCCTCCAGGCCGGGTACACATACTCCTTCTGCTGTTGTGCATTAGGGTCTTCTGAACCGTTCTTTATCTGACTCTTCCCCTAGGACCAATCTGCCTTGGGAGACGCTACCAGAGGCAAAATGCCCCGGACAGCATAGCTCCTAGGTTCATTAGAGTACGCAAACTCGTCCACCACGATAAGGTGACGGTTCAAGGAGGAGAATTGACTCACTGACTCATCATTAGGCATCATATGTGACCTATGCAGTGCCGCATCTGAAGACATGAGTTTTTTTTTCTTTTACTTTTGCTCTACAAGGAGTGCAATGCCCTTCCTATTTTTTTTTTTTTTTATATATATACATCTTTCATTTTCCCAAAGCAAGCTCCGTAAACAGAGACAACTTGAGTGAGCGGCGCAGACACGGTGAAGCAGCTAAAGTGTTGTTGTAAATGATAAAAAACCCGCTGTACCACATGCTGGCATGGGTGTGAAAGCTTCATAACAGAGTCCACCCACTCTACCCAACAGTCTTTTGCGCTCCACTAATTATAGTGTGAGTGAATGAGGATTAGACGGCGATCTTGGGGTGCTTCAGAACAATGAATCACACAGGATTTTGGAATAAACAGCCATTTTTTGAAGACGGACCGACTGAGTCACTTGCTGCACACACGGCCGTAAACATGTCATTTGAGTCATTTCCTTTATAACCTACCTGTAATCACCATCATTATGAAGCGAAGTTGGGCAGACTCCTTGTGTGACCTCCAGGTTGTAATGCTGCTCAGTGAGGGTGAGTCACGGTGGAGAAGTCACACCCTCCAACGGCATTAATAAAAAAAAAAAACGCTGTTGTGAGTCACTATTGTCACGTCGATGGAAATCTTGGCACTCAGTTCTTTGAAAATAAGAAAAGAAACTGGCATCCCCCCTCCCCCAAAGCAACCTGGCGTGATGAAAACCAGTTATGGAAAGAGTCAAATGAGTGACGTCGATCCAAAACAAGTGAATGACCTGTGTTTCAGGGGTGTAAAGCTGTAAACTTTAAGCGTACACCACATCACTACAGCCTCATTCACCCTTCCGTGCTCACATTCTCACACACCAGCCTGCTCTCTGGGGGTCACTATCGGCGTCTTGCTCGAGGACACTTCTGCACACCCCGTGGAAGCATCAAACCCGTAACCCTCTGACGTCTAGATGGTCGCTCTCACCCTCCTGAGCAAGCGGCCCGGCGACCAGCCAGGAGCGAGAGGTCAGTGAGAGGTCAGTGAGGAAGGGATGGGTGATGCCAAACGGCTTTAAATTCAATACAATACCATCACTTTTTCATGCAACTTTAACAAGTCTAATCATTATATACATAATAATTTCATCACATAAGACGTAACAGCTGTTAATGCAACATTCTGATATCTGGCTGACTGGGCAGCTTTTTGTTGTTGTTCGGCCTCCTGACACTTCCAGGGTTTTTATGTTTTTCAGTGTTTGAAGAGGTTATTCGAGGCTCTCAGTCATATGATGGCGTCATGGCGTCATGTCATGTCACATGGGGCAGCCAAATACAAGGCACGTTTTGGCAGAAACATAAAAAAAGTACTGTGATGCTTGGAGGTGATACAGCAAACCACATTTTGCACATATTTAGTTTTAGTATTGTTTTTTTTTAATTTTTTTTTAACCCTTGTAATGTGTTAGAAAGCCACCCACAACTTTAGCGTTAGCGGGTCAAATCTGACCCGTAATTTGACCAGGCCTGAAATAGTAAAAAAAAACAACCCAAAAAACAAAACAAAAAACAAACAATAGTTATCATACAATATTGTTGTTCACCTTACAGCTAACTTAGCATGTATTTATATCCATGCAACACTGTTATTTTTGTTTGTTTGTTTGTTTTGTTTTTTTGACCCATAGACCGTTCATCTTACATTATACCACTTGTCTTTTTTAGGGAGAATGAAGAGAATAAGAATTTCATTGCGTAGTATAACTATTTGTTTTGTTGTTTTGCTGTGCATATGACAATAAAACTCTTGAAACTTGTTTTCCATAAAAAAAAATAAATAAATAAAAAAAAATCACTCATCATTAGGGGTGTGAGCATCCTAATGATCCCAGGAGCTATGTTGTTGGGGGCAAAGAAAGAACAAAGAATGGTCCATAAAGACGCACATAGGAAGCCAAGCCTGGAGCCTGGAACCTGGAGCCTAAAGCCAAGCCTGAGGAAGGGGCAGGCCAGCAAGCACCTGGTGGCCGGGCCTTCACTGATCGGGTCCAGTCAGGTCCAGCCTGAGACATAAGACATGGGTCAGAGTAAGACGAGTTTCCATATCTACTATGATCTCCACTGCGAGGTTTCTTTCCTGCTGTAACAACATAAGATGCCATGACACCAACCCAGTTTGTTTTCCTCAGCAGATACTAAACTGTTTCTCTCAGCTGTGTCCAGTTGTCGACTAAATGAATGAATAAACTCAGCTTTTTTTCCTAATGCTCTTTTTCTGCTCCCACCTCCACCCATGTGGCGACCTCTGCTGCTTGTTTGTACAAAGCAAACTATTATTCCCCGACGCCACGGTTAATTGCTTTGGTGTGTTTTTACAAGCTGGAACAGCTTTGAGGGACAACGAGCCAGTCAATTAAAATATAAAAATCGATGCTGCTTTATGTAAAAACTTTTAGACTGTGGCAGGTAAGTGTGCTGTAGGTGCAGATGGCTCACATGAACGTGGGAATGCACTGACCGTTGCTTGTAGTTTTTTTTTTCGAGTATTTTCATCACAGACCCTCCTCGTTAGTGAAGACCAAACAGCGGTGGAGCGGCTCCTTTTCAGAGAGTGATGTCATCCACAGGAACCGATACATAATTTAACCTCCTGGCTCACGGTGAAGTCAGAGCTGCACTGTTCTGCTCTAACAACCATTTGTTAAAAAATGGCTCATGGGTTTTTAATGATCTGGTGCTTTGGTGAGAGCCAAGCTGTTGAGGTAACCTGCTGGGCGGGCTGCGCTCTGCTGTGTGTGTGTGTGTGTGTGTGCGTGTGTGTGTGTATTTGCGTGTGTAAGCAGTATGACTAGAAAACGATCACGTCATATCTCCTGTGCTCATACTGTCAGGTCAGACTTGGTAATACTGTATGTCTCCTGTTTAAGCCACATCTTTCCTGCTGTCATCATGTGGTCTTGGAGGCACAGTTACATTACTGGTCTCAAACTTCCTTCCGGCGTCTTCGTCAAAATTCATTGTTGACGTTGATAGCAGAATGAAAAAAAAAACAAACAAACATCAAATTAATGTCTTGCATTTTCCAGGCCTTCACAATGCATCTCGCTTTCTTCACCAGAGGATGTTATTTTTTCAGTTGTCATGGTGACTGGGCAGACTTCCATCTCCAGTCTGGTGTTAGAAGATCTCCACCTGTCTGTCCACATGGAAATCACCTCCCATCCTGTCTGCGCTTCCTCCGTTCACACATTATTAAATTCCCCCGCTAGATCTGCAGACGTCTATATGTCTCATATAACTATCAATGTCACAGCTGCACCATGTCATACGAGCGCAAAGGGATTTGTCTTTCCTTCCAATAGTGCTTTTTCAGTCACTCTCCACTCTGTTGTCCACAAGTGAACACAAGAAAAAAAAAATCTTTGGCTCCAGTTTGGACCAAGTAGAGAAATGTTACGGGCTGAGAGCGGAAAAAATGGCAACAGAATAAACTGCAGATCTCAAATCAGGATTTCCTATGAGACGAAAAACCATGTCAAACTTAAAAATTGAGAAGTTTCTAACCAACAGTGTTGGGCATGTTACTTTAAAGTTACCTTGTAAAAGTAGTAACTTGCATTTCGCACTATTACGTTTGGACATTTTTAAACGTCCAAATATGTCAAAGAATTGCACTCCCCACAAACCCTTTGTTGACTTACGTTGAAATTTTACCTTAACTTATCCACTCGTCATCACTTCTTTGGTTGTCCCGCCCCCACTCGTCTGATTACTCGTTTTAATCTCATTGTCTTATTCTGCTTACGGGTCGCGGTCATGCTGGAGCTGACAGCTGACAAAGGGCGAACGGCGGTCGTAGACCCTGGACGAGTCGCCAGCTCATCGCAGGGCCACATGAAGGACGGACAACCACTTACACTAGAGGAGCCAATTAACCTCAGCATGCTTTTGGAGCCGTAGTACCCGGAGAGACACGGGAAGTCCACATAGCAGGGCCAGGAATCGAACCTATAAGGCAACAGTGCTAACCACCGCACCACTGCGTCGCCCTCCTTCTGATTACTCGTTACTTAAAAAAAGTTAGTCACTCTGTTTATTTGTAGCACCGTTATTCCCATCAGTGCTCACCAAAGACGTCCATCTGATCCAAGATCCAAGGCCAGATGTTATCAAGAATCAAGAAGAGTCAAGAGCATTATTTGCCAGCTTTGCCGAACTGCTGCATATAACAAAGATAACATTAAAAAAGCACAGGTACGACATTTTTTTAAAAGCATATTAGAATTACAAAAAGTACAAAATATACAAATCAGAATGCCATAAGTTAAAAAGGAAAGGCTGTAAACATCAGTGCCATTCGGCATGTAAATTGCAACTGAGACTGTCTTCCTGCACACAGTGTTTATGAGTTACATTATGAGAGACCTTGCGTACAACAAAAAAACCTTGCACACACGGCGCTTTGTCGGAATCTAACAGCTACAATTCTTTGCCTCGGTACCTTTTGACTGTCGAGCCAATCCTCCTGGTGGGCATGGCATTTTACCATGGGTTGGATGAGACTGTTCATCCATCAGCTCTGCTATGCAAATGAGAATGTGGTTGAAATACCAGCCAGCTGCTACGAAATTAAGTTCACCACTACTGAACACTGATTAATTGCACATTTTATTGATACAGAAGTGCAACTTTTGCAAATGAGCAGAAACATGAAAGAAATCAGAATGTTCCTATGGGCGAAAAACACATTGTTTTTTTATAAAATTTATTATTGGACTCCATCTTTTCAGAAAAGGCAAATTAATGGGTACTGATGCGAGTGGTGTGGTCATGTTTTCAAAGTACCTGTACGATCTACAAAAAGTTTTGATGCACTGCATTGGATAAACATGCCCATTTGTGCTGTTTAAATGCTGAATAAAGATTGTCATGGAATGTTTATTCTCCCACTACTCATGAGGAATTCATATTTTCCGTCAGACACTGGCCCCAAGCTGTGAGTTAAGGCTGGATGCTCGCGTAATGACTCTAAATATGTAGGCATGACCTCATAAAAGTATATGTAAGATTTAGGAATGAACAAAGTGTGGCTTTATACATGAGCTTGTCTCGGTTTGCAATTTTAATATTTATCTAGTCACTCTCTCATGAATAACCCAATATGCATGTGCGCGCACAACTTCTTCCTATGTTTGTGATTCTTATCTGGATGTCAAGTGGGAAGCCAGTTGCAAAGAAGATTGCACAGCTTTGGTGGAGGTTTGTATTGTGAAGTTTTGTTAAATATTAATCAAATTTTTGTAAGTGGTTTTGTTTTACAACAATACCCTTATTGACCCAATCTCATAAGAGAATTTACTGTAAAAAAAAAATAAAAATGTATACATCTTGCCGGTTTATATTTGTGTTGTGGACCAAATTAACAAAACAAGCTGATTCAGTTACAAAAATTCCCCGTCTTTGTAATCTCTTATCAAATTTCAATATTTTTTCTGCGTGTAGGACAAAGTATGACAAGAACCATTTTCAACCAATAATATGGTGCGATTCAATTGTGAATCAGTCTTCAAACATTAACAGAGCCATAACCAGCTTTCTAACATTAGCATCGCGTCTTGGGGTTTAACCACTTTAAACCTTGTTCCCTCTTCATGAAAAAAAAAAAAAAGCAGCGTTTATGATCTGATGGCTTAGAGAGCGGCATCTGTGACAGCTCCAGGTCATGATCGAGGTATTGTGACTGCTTCAGTAACCACCGAACATGATGCTTCCTCTCTCTCTCTCTGACAGATCCCATCGGTGCACCGCCGGGTCCAATCGGATTCCTCCAAGCCCGCCCTGTGCAACTCGGAAATAATGTCACATCTCGGTTGTCTTTGAATGCTGTTTCAAGTGGCCCTAACGTTGGATGGGTGATTGGGGAAAGTCGAGGGGATTGTTGGGTGACAGTAAAAGATTGATGTGCAGCGCTTATAGATGGGACTCCCCAACATTGCCACAATTCACAATTGTATGAATAAATTTGTTACATTTGTGCTGCCTTTTCTGTTTGGTGGGGACGGACGTGATGTTGAAGTCACACGTTTGTAGAACAAGGTGATGTTTTGTTTTCATTATTCCACCGTTCCAAGAAGGGATGAAGTTGAGCTTCAGGATGACACGCTCTCCCTCTAAAATTTCACTCTTTCCCCCTCCCCCCCTAAAAGCTGATTACAGTTATATCAGCTTTATCTTGTCTCGGCTTCAACAAGGGGTGTTAAGTTATTTGCACAGCGAGACAGAAAACAGGAATAATTACAAACTGACAATGTGCTATAAATCAAAGATGAACACGAGAGACTGATGAGCGGTCTGGAGGATTAAATATGCCAGGCAGGCATCAGTCAAACATGCCGGGTGAACAATATGTGTGTGGGAGAGAAATAAATTCATTTCACCCTTTCTCATTTGTTTTCTTCCTTCTTTCACAGCTCGGAGGAAGTGTGAGGTGCTGCCGGAGGTGTGATGCATTATTCTTAGCCCCTCTTGTCTCACTATATTTCTTCCTGCCTGAAGACCAGAAGCCCCCACCCCACCCCCCATCCCGTCACTTCAACCTTATATGTGATTTCTGGTAGGAGGTCATGAAATTGAGGGGGCGGGTAAGGTGTGAGTGCTATGAGCGTGGCATCAGACAGGTTTTTGCTTTAACTAATTTAGTCAATTTAATTTAATAAAAGACGCAAAGTCAAACCTGACTGCGCAATGTAAAGACTATAAAATGAATTTAAATCTACCTTTCAAATTGTTACCTACAAACCAGCTTATGTAATTCTGTCTGCCACCAAGCTTCATTGACTGTATTCTTGAGGACCAGCGCTAATGCTACTTATTGCTACTTCCAGCAGCTGAAAGCAATCAGCCAGAAACATTTAGCCTCATAATCTCAAATTAAAGCAGAAAATATTGTCTCAATGTTTGGGTCTGAGAGGAATAAAAGAGGAAAAACTGAGAGATGAGCATTTATTCAGGCAAAGCAAAAAAAGAAAAAAAAAATCATGTAGGAATGAGCACAGATTCTGAAGATGGCTTTTTATTTCACATTTTTCAATTTTTTGAAGCACTTAATCATTCTTGCCAGCAGCTTTCTTGCCACATCTTACCACAGAGTACACCGTGTGCCAGTCAGTAGACAGTACATCCAAATTAATAAATCCAAGTTAGCGTGCTCATGTTAGCACTGAGCCCAGGTCCCACCTGCACGTGACCTGTTTTTTCTACCTTGCTACCTTTTAAACGGTCACATTACCAACTTTTTGAACAAAAAAGTTACATTTCATATTTTTGAAACTACAAAAGTGCAATTATGTTTAGCCACTCCTTGCTTCTGACTCAAATGCAGTAACTGAAATACTTACGTACAAGCACTTTATGTGTTAAAAAAACATTGTCTTTTACTTTTTAGCCTTCTTTTATTTTCCTAACTAATTCTGACTTATAGGGGATTGGTGTACAACCATATTGCCACGACATAAATTGCTTAAATGTAAGTTTACAGTGGGTTAGGCAAAAACAAAACAAAACAAAAAAAAAACTACAGCACCATGGGTGAATAAAACCCTATGCAATCTTATTGTTGCATCATTCCTGTGACAGACAAAGTTAACGACATGAGGAGAACTTGCACTTCTTTTTTTTCCCTTTTAGATTTACAGGAAAGCCTCTCGCCCGTGCCAGTCGCACATGGAGGCTAAAAGACAAACACTTGTCCCCTCAGGACACCATCAGTCAGTGAAATACCACATCAAAACTGCTCCGCAGCTAGCTTCCTGATGCTGGTAAACAGGACCGGTCTGGGCCAGAAACTCTGCCGTGTGTGTATATTCACACCTGACTGCCATGTTTACCTGGTGATGCAGGCCACTGTGACTCAATATTTCTCATCTTTATCACTTGCTACGCATCGGTCGGTTCTTCAGGTGTCTTAAAAACTGAGGTGTTGAATCTCCTGCTCATACTATAGTCATTGCACAACAATATGGAATAAAAACGTGCACAAATTTGCAGACAGCGAACGTAAATGAGAGGTTATGAGGCAAGAGCTAACCGTTGTTATGGCGCGGACTAATTCCAGTCGCCTTTACATCTAAGCCCGTTTGTTAATTCCAATGGAGGGAGAATCTCCATCGTAAATCAAAATAATCAAACAAATCAAAATAAAGCTTTGTTTTAAGGTCAAATGATCTTGTAGAAGGTCTGTGGAGGTTGCTTTCTGTATTCCAGTTAGCGTCCCATATGCCAAGCTTTTTGTATACTTCAGACAAATTGAGAGACAGGTTCAAATCAGCCATTGGTGATTTTTCCTTGCGTCATTTGCCTAGCTTGTCAAGCTCGCGGCAATTAGCTAACTCTGATCAGTTGATCGCAAACCAGTGACAGCTGCGCTTGGTGGTTAAACGCTGGCCGCAGATGAGTTTGCGGTGATTAAACGTGAGCCCGCCAACGTGAACATTATGTGGTTTGAATGCACGACTGACAGTCAGAACAGCCAGAGGAGGCTATTCACCCAGATCGTGGTATAAACACTTGCCGGTCTGTTAAGTGGTTTGACCATAAACCACTCAAAAAGTGGGTAGTAGAAATTTTCAATTTATATATGAAGGACCTTCAGTTATTAATTTCATTTCGTCCATCTCTCTGGTTTAAAATCTTTGAATGTGCTTTTGTAACCTGGGTTGTTTTCTGTCGCTCTGTTTTCCCGCGGTCCCTGAGCACCGCACACGGACGCTGGTGTTGTGTATGTGGTGATGCTGGGACTTCCTACGGTCCATGAACATACCGCGTACTCGGACGTTAGCTCTTGGCTACCTGCAGCACTGACACGGAGGCCTCCGTATCTGTCTGTAGCTACTGCAGGGTAAGCAGCACGGACAGACAAGAAGCGTTAAGCAGCAGAATGAGCTGTGGAAGTGAGCTTCATCAGAAACTCTCCTTTCTGTCAGATATATCCTGGTGAGTTAGCAACCTGAAATTAGCTGGTTAGCATCAAGCTAGTCAATATCTTTTAAGAAATTATTAAGTTGCGTGTAGTTTGCATTTTTGATGTGTAATCGAGGAAAAAAAACAGTCAGGATATGGCACATATAGAACGCAGGAAAGGTGGCGGATTCTAAGTTTTTCTGCTCACCGCTGTCGGCCAAACGACGGACTAGAAGCTAAGCTAAGTGAAACATGCTATTCACATTTGCTTTGCCCGTCAAATTTCTGACCAATCACACAAGATTTGTCGAACACCACACGAAAAAAAAAAAAAAAAGGTTCTGCCCAGATGATGTGTCAAGAACACGCTGCGAGAACTCCTGAACCAGGGCTCCATTCTTTTCTCGCAGCCGTGGCAGAGGGAAAAAAATTCTCTGTTCTTGCGCAGCATTTACAGGCCTTTAACTGCCGGGGTACCTAGCAACTTCTCCCTCTTCTTCTTAGCTTCTCCTCCCATCGTTTCGACACAGCGTAACCAAAGCTCGACCCGTGAGTGGTCAGGGTGAACACGCGTCCTCTCCTGTCCTCAAACACACAGTATTTTCGGGATTATATGCACATCACAAGCCATGTGCATATAATACTGATGAGGATGCTTTCACATCGAGTGACTAGAAAATCTGCTGTGTCTCATGCTAGCGACAAAGGTCGTAAGGGGCGTGGCAAAGCGTCGGTGATGGGTCATGGCTGACGCCAGTAGCGGAGAAGTACTGAGAAACTCAGAGGGTTCTTGGGTTCTTGGAAAAGAAAATCAAAAGTAGCAAATGAAATACACACAAGGGAGAGAAGGACTTCCTTTGAAAGAGAAATGGAAGGGGGCAGGGGTTTGCTGGTGGGTGTCGTCTGATTCATCTACTCCTGACAGCTATTTATTTTGGTTGAATGGAGCAAGAAAATCCACAAGGGGAGTATGAATTGCTCCGAAGGATGATGCCAAAGGCCTGTCTGTGTTTATGTGGGTGAAGAGGAGTCATAAAACAAGCTCAAAAAAAAAAAAAAAGAAGAGGAAGAATTTCAGGAATTACCCACATCCCACGTTACTTAATATAACCTAATTTCTTTGTCTCAACTGGAAGCATTTTACATCTGCACATGCAAACATTGAACATAACTGATCTTCTTTAAGAGCTGGTTTTAATGCGATTTTTTACTTTAGTGTGTATCAATTATGCTTTTGTGGTCCTGCATTACATTAATGCCAGGTTATTTATACATTCATGTCATTACTTCTACTGATTCAGCCTGCAGCGATATAGTGAATATTTTTATGAAAAAAAAGTGTTGTCCTGTATTTCTTTACACAAACAATGGCATCTATTGATATACATATGTGAGCACATAGGCACAAACGTACTTTTTCATCAATGCACAGGCCTTATTGCTCATGGGTCATGCAGTCATATGTTCCTGTGCACTTTCTAAATGGGTCTTCACACTGTACTTCCCGTCATGTGGGACAAAAACTGAACTCCCTGAACTTAAGGATGCTCACGCAGTTTAGACACACTCGCTTCTTTATAGTGTCTCTAATTAATTGATCTTGTTAGCTTATGAGGCACTTCGAGTTGCTCCTCTGGGAAGCGCTACAGAAATGAATTAAGTGGCATGAAACAAACCATTCAGCTTGCATGGATGAGCGAGATCAGGAGACTGATGCCAAGCTCATGGATCCTGCGCCAACACAACACTGGAGCCAACATCTGGGTGTTGCATTAGCATTGTTTCCAGAGAAACAATAAACAATCCGCAGATTAAAAAAAGAAACATCCACCTGCCAAATCCATTAAAGTGATTAATTAATAATTAATGACAATTATAACTGACCACATGCTGTTGAATACACAGATCTGACAATGAACTGGAACCAGGGGCTGTGTGACCAAATGTAAAGATCCTATTTACAGTGATTAAACTACACCAAATAAAACTCAATATTAGCAACGGAAGATGCAAAAAAGGTTTGGAGTCGGTAAATAAAATGAAACCTAAAGAAAAAGAAAACATTTGGGGCAGGGTTGTGCTGTCAGTAGTACCCTTTTTGCACCAAAATCTGTGTGTATATGTGGATTTTCACACACGGATAAACCAGCTGAAAATAAGTGACAAAACAAGCCGACCCTGACAAAATACACATGCTGACAGATGTGCTACAAACAGCCCAAGGCCGTGGTCAAACCTGAAATAGTGTGTCTTGCATGATCCAGCCACAAGTGGACGCCTCTAAGTACCCTCGAAGTATTTCACCCTTGAAACCTGCAAACAAACACACATAAATTCTCCCTTGCAAATATCAAATGGGATGCTGTTTGTAACCAGTTGGTTGTGGTGATGCACTCCTTTGCACCTGGTCCACCGCTGGAAATTAAACGTAGGCATTGCTCTTGATCTCAAATCCACATCTGTGGGCACAAAACCTCCAAACTTACCAAAGCATTAAAGGGACATGACCATTTCCATCCCAATTGTGAGTCCTTGTGGACTCAAGCACCATCCCAAACCGATTAGTGGGGAGTGGAATGCGGCTACACAACCCTCCAGCAAGTTTGCAATAATGCTGACTTACTGAGAGGTAACTG
>CAAKHG010001548.1:0-16008 GCA_901007715.1 Dactylopterus volitans
CCGAGCCATAACATTATGACCGCTGCATGTTTACCGTAGAATATAATACAACAACAGCACAACAAATTCTCCCCTCAGGAGGAGTTTTATGTTGAATTATGATCGAATGTGTGTGAGAGAGGTGTTGACATATTTAGGGGCCCCTAATATTTTGATCACCCTGATGCACATGAACCAGTTCCAAATTTTAGAAGTCAGCAATATGCAGTATGTGTGTCGGGTTTTGAAGGGTCATGGTTTAAATGTTATTAAATGTACAACCCATGAACAATCCAGACTTAAGACGAGTTAATTATTAATTGCGCAGTGATGTAATTAGGCCAGATTGTAGAGATCATGCAAAAGTGAAAATTCTAAAAAGGTTTGATTGCATTAAGGCTTGTATGACATTCAGTCATTTTATGCATCCGGCATAACTTTATGACCACCATTATTTACCATAGAATACAATGCAACAGCCCCGCAATCAGTGTTGGGACTCCTCTCAGTATTGTTCGTTATATTCTTGTATTCAATGGTGAACATGGTTTTAATGTTACGCTTGATCAGTATTGAAAGAGGAGCGTATGAATATTCCCAATCGCAAACGAACGAAGACCGCGTTCTCCTCCAGAACGCCAACGTGGGCTTCAAACCGCTCATCTCTTCCAATAAGAGCAGTAATTTTTCGATTTTTATATTATTTTTTCCCCCTCTGGTCCCCTGACACGAGAGGTCTGATTCACCCGGAACCCGAACGACGTGGAACTCGTGCGTCTGCGCCAGGCCGCTCCGCCGCTCGCGAGGGGGACGACTGTCGAAAGACATTTTGGTGGCGTCCCGCCGCAGCCGGTCCTGAATGGGCATTGATTTAAAGCCGACGGGAAGAGAAATGGAACGTGATTGTTTAAGTGTCAGCGTCGTCATTCCGCCGCGTGAGAAACTGCCTTCATTATTGTCGCAAATAAGCACTTTGTCATTTGCGCTCCTTTTTTTTTTTTTTTTTTTCTTTTTTTAAAGAAAAAAAAGCGATGATTGAAGTGTTGCCGTGTTCTCGCCGGCTCCATTCATCACTTCCTGTTTTTGAAATGAAGCAATAACCTAACATAAGATAAAAAAATGAAATAAAATCAATCGCATCTGCACAGATACTGCGACAAAAAAAAAAAAAAAAACAACCTGAAATGTCGAAATGTGCGTGATGGAAGCGTGCCGGCATGTGTTTTAACGCCTGCCGGTTGTGATACCGTCTTAAGATGGGGCGAACTTCATTTTCCCGTTCACCTGCACAATTTACAAGGTTTAAAAATAAAAGCAAAACAAAAGTCAAACGGTGTGAAGTGGCGGTGATTTGCTGGTTTATTTAGCCGGTGCGGGAGGCCGGGCGGCCCCGCTCGGGCCCGCCGATCAGAACCTTCAGGTAATCACTCTCCCCTGTGGACTTTACAGGCGGCGGATCAGATTAAGAGGCTCTATGATCTGTTCCTGAAAGTCGACGCCACTCAAGTCGAAGTCAATCCTCTTGGAGAGACTCCCGAAGGACAAGGTACCCAGATAATGCGCGCGTGTGTGTGTGTGTGTGTGTGTGTCAAGTGTCTGTGCATCTGTTTTGTTTTGTTTTTATCTCTCTTTCCTGTCATTCAGCCTTGCACTCAAAAAGTGGGAAGTCAGCATTCCCGCGCATCCACACGCATTAATCACCGGCCTCGTGGATGCAGCCCCTCAAATTCCAGCCGCACTCGCCGTCGTGTCACCGCAGCACGCGCGGCGCCGGTTCCTCTGCGTCGGCGCGACTCTGCCGGCGTCGGAACTCAAATGGCTTCCGGTGGGGAACGCAGCCCGCCGTCATCGCAGCGTGCTGCTGGTGCCTGTCGATGTTCCTCGGTTTGCCGATGATCGACTGAGCGCGTGCAGTCGATCGCCTCCACGTAAACGAGGAGCGACGGATTGCGGCGAATTCTTATCGAAGCGCTCGTTTGTATGTTCTTCTGGTTCTGCTGTAAACGACCCGACGAATATGGCATAGTAGCTGTTCGCGTGTGAGCCAAATATTCCGTTTATATGCGGTTTAAATGCCCAAACTAAATGAAAATGGTCCAAACCCAATAAAATGTCATTAGGAAAAATAGGGGTGATGTAAACCTTTTAATAAATAAAGAGAGAAGAATTCTGCCATGTAAACAACCAATCAGAAAGCTTCCTGCCTGCCTAGCTTCTCAAGTCTGTCCAAAAAGCGACTTGGACAGGCGTAATCCAGGGAACGACCTAATCTGGAGCCCTGCGTCCCTCCGCCAGGCTGCACAACTTTGAGAATGATCGGCGCCCTCTGTTCCAAGGTTCTGCCCCCATTCTAGGTGAGGAAAATTCCTTAAGTGCGACCCTTTCCCAGCAGTCTTTGCTGCGGCGCCTTCATCCACACATTTTTGGTTTTGTGAGAAGGAATGAAAAAAAAAGCGTCCCGCTGCGACGACATCGGATCGGATAAACTTTATTGTCCCTCGCGAGGAGACGTGTCTTAGACAGCAGAGCCGCAGGCTGCGGACACAATAAACATAAACCACCTATGGCCTATAAAACATAAGACAATACATAAGCAAGAGGCTGGCGACAAGCAGTAAAAAAAAAAAGAATAAAAACAAATAGAATGGTTAAAGTAACGATGAGAATAATAAAAGCAATAGGTGAAAGCAAGGTAACGACGCATAAGAGACTGATGGCCGTAAAATAAGTTGAAGTATAATACAAAATAATAGCTTACGCACACAAAAAAAGAATTAAATGGACTGTTTGTTCAGGAGGGTTATGGACGTCGGGAGGGAGGAGAGCTTCCATCGGCTAGTTCTGCGCTTGCGTGCTCCGCGTCGCCTCCCAGAAGGCAGAAGTTCATATTCTGGTGAAAGGACATGAGAAAGGTCGTTAAGAATTTGACGAGCTTGATTAAGAACGACTACATAATACAACTGAAATTTAGGCTTACTGCAGGGTTATTGAGGCCACGCCCCCTGCGTGCACTGTGCACGCCTCCATCACATGCACAGGTGACTGCTTAAACCCTGGAGGCCACACTTTTGAGCCCAAAGCACAAGACTAGTGAAGCCACACAGTTGAGCCTGCCCATTATAGGAAGTCAAGGAAGTTTTTTATAATATTATTGGGTAGATATATTTGATCTATAATGGTATTACTGTTTAACTTGCAAAAATTAAATACAAATCTATTCATATGGAAGCTGGTTAGCTGTTAAGTTAGGTGCTAAATGTAAGCTATTTTTCATTTCATTGACCATTTAAAAGGCTAGCTTATTATAGCTATCTACGGTTTATAGCTATACTCTCCAGGGGAGGCTGCTGTCTCTGACCTTTCACCTTCATAGCAGATGTAATCAGTTTGTAGATATTGGATTTAGTGACCAGAACAAGGCTGCCGACACGTTAACCAGTCGTCACCTCCGAAGCTGCTGCTCCAGCAGAGTTTCGTTAGATGCGACATGTCTGCCAGCTGCTTATGGAATTTTCCCAGATCTGGGCAGAGCTCATTTTTACTCCTGGTGTGGTTGAATCTGGTTAAATCTGGTTAAATCTGGTTAAATCTGGAGCCTGAACGTTCCAAAGATGATGTCAAATAAGTCCAATCTTTACTTCACTGACTCTTAGACAAGAGAATCGGCCCAAATCCTTGATCATGTTCACTCCTCCCATTGGTTAACAGACTCCTGACCAGCAGCTGGTCTCCTAAAGGGGCGGGGCAACACCAGAACCCATGTGGCACAGATACAGGAACAGATTCGCCGGTGGAACATCTGGTTTCTAAGCCAGACGAATGTTCGACCGCCAATCTTAAACTATTTTGCAGAACTTTTACGTAATTACGAGCCTTTTTCTCTGCCTGCTTGCCGGAAACATCCTTAGCCAGCGGCGCCTTACGCCCAGGTTCATCCATCAGCTCCATCCTTGTCACGGTGATGTCACAGGAAGGACCTTCAGGGAGTTGGTCAAAGGTCAAGGTGACCCCACGAAACATCTTTTATTTTTTAACATAATAGAAGAATTCATTCGCTGATTTTGACCAGATTTCATGCAAACGTCTAATGGGATCAGCTGATGAAGTCGTGACATTTTATATCCAAAAGGTCAAACGTCGGCGCGAACGCGATGAGGAGATGCCCCGAAACAACTCTCGACATCATCCAGCCCCATTACTCAGAGCGAGGGGGGCCGCACTTCACGTCTTTATTAAATCCCTCTCATCCTCAACAACACGCGTGGATGTAAACCGCAGCTTTCCCGCTCGGTGCCCTTATTAAAAATGTATCATCGCCATATTATATGTATTTATCACACCATTCACCTGCCTCTCTGTGCCATAGGGGAGCCATTTCGAGAATAATCTACGCTGCTTAGCACATCTAGTAGACCATCGCCCAACGTAACGTTTATATACAGATATATATATATATATATATATATATATATATATATATATATATGTTCATGAATGCAAGTAAATAACTACAATTTGACACCTTAACCAAGAGATAATAATGTGCTTTCCTGTTCTTTAGTTTTTTTTGAAAAACAGTAAATTTGAAAATTAATGGATAATTTTGACCATTTCCGAAACATAAAAAAAAATATATATATATATTTTTTTTTCCGTTACCAACACTGTAAATTTAGGGCAGCTGTGTCATAAACCTTGCGGTCTAATAAATTTGTTGGGAACTGTAAATTTGAATAGATCTTATTCCAAACACTCCACACGCGATTAGCCAACATTATATTTCCGGCGCGCAGTAACCTTGACTACTTGGGTAGTCAATACCCAGACGGGGGTGAAATCCCCCTCCCCGCCTCTGAGCTGCAGCGCCGCCCCGTCTATTCCGCGTTGGGCCCCCGCTGAAATGAACAGTGAGTAATTAGATTCAAGGTGATTTTATTGTGCGGCGGAGCAGTAAATAACGTCTCTATTGTCAGCCTTCCCTTTGTACTTCAGAACGCGGATCGAGCGAATTCAAAATATCTGAGCCCGGCACGCCATTAATACGCTGTAAGGGCCGCGTAAAATAATATTAGCAGTGTAAGATTAATGGGGCTCTAAATTGGCGGTTGGCCTCTCCCTTTGAATAACAGCCCCCCCGGAAACCCCCATTAAAATCAATAGAAGTGAGTAGAATTGCCGCGTCTGTCGGCGCCTTGTGACTGAAATCTCGCGACATGATTTGACCGGATTGAACGTGACCCGTTTGGAATTTCTTTTTCTCTCATTTGTGTTGACAAAGAGAACCGTTCAATGTAGCATCACGTGTCCACTGACAGAGTCCATCTGCGCGCAGATTTGGATCATTATTTACTGGAGCCGCGTGTGCACCGATCAGCCATAACATTACGACCACCGCGTGTTCTCGATAGAATATAATGCAACAGCCCGGCGATCATTTCTCCCCTCAGGAGGAGTTTTATGTTGAGTTCTGAGAGCTGTCCTTAATATTTTGGTCGCTCCGCGCGGATGCATTAAGGTGCCAAAATATTAGGGACACCTCTTTGCGCAACCCAGTTGCCGTTTTCATTGGGTCGCGGGCTTTTGCCCTGGGGGGATAAAGAAAAGAAAACAAAAAAGTGCTCTTATTTTGAAGGGGATTTTTTTTTTTCATTTTACCATCTATTCAGCCTCCTTAAAAGTAGGTGGCGCTAATGCCCTGTGATGCCAATTGATACCCGCCGTTTCACAGCATAGTCGAAGACCTGCAAAGTTGGTTTTCGCATGCTAATTGAGCAGCGAAACGCACGAATGGCAACGACCGCATGAGATACGGATTTTCTGTTTGTGCATGAAGGCTCCGTTGAGTCTATTAAAAAAAAAAAAAAACGGCTGAAATTACCAAGGTGCCACGTACGTCGTAACAGTCTCGTGATTAATGGCTTATTAATGGCCACTGATTGAATATCAATTAAGGGCTGTTCATGTATGCACGCATGTATCCACTCATGCGGGGCAGCACAGCTTGAAACCTCGCGTCCCCAGGATGCACGTTTTGGTTTTAATTAAGACACAGCTGATTTCCCTCCCAAGCATCGCCACCTGCTGGCCGTTTTGGTGTGTGTGTGTGGGCATACGCAACACTTATTGCAATCAAAATTCAACATGACACTCCCAAACTGCAGTTGTCATAATGTTATGGCTTTATTTATTAAAAATAAATAAATAAAACGTCCTTGAGGAACATCAGGCGTGCGGCGGCGCTTCGTTCCCGCGCCGTCGCGTACCGCAGCAACACGGCGCCCCGCCCGTCATTCCGATGAGAGCGGCGATCATGCGCGGCCATGAAGCACATCGTCGCTGCTGTGCTGCTTTTATTGAACTTCGTCTGAACTCCTGTGCCCCCCCCCCCGACACGTAAGCGCGCTGGTTCCGTCTGCGCGGCGGAACGCAGGCCGACTGTGATGGGTCCTATCGAGGTGCATTACGACGCGGCGCAGATGCATCGCCCGCTTTGATGTCACGCCGTCTCCCCCGAAAACAGATTCTTGTTCAAAGTGTTGTTTTATCAAAGATTGACAAGAGGCATTTGTTGTTTCGCGTTTTCTCATGAATATTAATGGGTGAAAATGACTCCCCTCATAGGTGCGAATTTTACACCGAGAGCTATTCCTTTTTTTTCCTCCCCTTTCGGCAGAGAGAAGGGGGCCGTGATTGAGGCAGGGTTTTTGCAGACAAGCATCACATTAAAATCAGCTCATTCTTTTGGTTCGATTTCCTTGCATTTCACCAGGGAGTACAGCCATTTTACAGGTACTCGGAAGCCCTGTGTTGTGTATTGGAAAGAACCCCCCCCCCCCAACCCCATCCCCCCCCTCCGTGGAACGTCTTTATTTGGTAATGATTCATTTCGCAGATGGACTGCGGTAATGGATCCTGTCACAGCTGAAACAAAAGTGCTCTTTTACCTGGAGTTCTGTATTTTTCTGTTTATCATTGCTTAAAGCCGAACCCAGTCATTCCACGTTTGAGCCTTACTCGCTGCGTCAGGAGGGCTGTCTGGCTTTCTGCCGCCCTTTTTTCTTTTCTTTTTTTTTTTTTTTTCCATCATCAGATAAAACTAATCTAATTATCGTGATTTCTTTTAAAAGGGTACGTCCCTTAAAGCGAGTGCAATTAGATACGACAGCAAACCTGAGACAGGGGGCCCCGGTTCAGACGCACAACAGAGGGGCTTTGAGTGCGCCTGCAGACGCCCTCGTCGCTTTAATCGTTCACTATTAATTGCCCTAATAATTGCATCCCATTCAGTTCACTGTGGCTTCTTCCCCCCATTGTTTGTGTCCAGGTTTTGTCATGTAAAAGTATTTTGGATTAATAATTGTTGTAATTTCTGAAGCCAGCCCGCTTTTGCTGTCAAACGATGGGGCAGCAGAAGGGGGCGCTGCGTTCTAGCATTAGGGGAAATAGTCAGGTGATGTCAAGAGGATGACATCAAATTTTTAAAAAAAATGGAATGCTGGATTCACCGTTGCCTGTTAATACAAAGTGCTTTTGATTGGCAATTTGAATTCAGTGCTGACGGTCGAAACCGGAGGCACCGCCCGGTCTCCGTAAGCCTCCCCCGACCAGTCAAGGACCTCATGACGTCACAGTGAAGTTGACCTTTCATTAAGGGGTGTCAACGTTTACAAAAATCTCCACATGTGTACACGGGGCTGTAAAAAAGCATGTACACATTGTTTATGAATTTTGACCTGCAGTTGCGCTGTATAACCAATAGGGGGCTCCGTCTCTCCATCCATAGACCTCAATCCTGTTAATTCAAAGCCGTTCGAGTAGTTAATCAACGTTAACGTTTATTGATCAGAGCGCCAAGAGTGCACATATCGTTCTCCTGAGTAAGTAAGTCTTGGTAGAGCTTTGACGCCCTCGAGCTAACTGTCGCTCTGCAGGGAACTTCCTAGCCTGGCTCGAGATGTTTCATTAGCTTTAGAAACACGTCGTCTTCAACAGTTGACGCGGGCTGCATGTGGAGGGCCCCCATTTCAGCTATTAGGTTGTTGATAGCTTCACTCGGCGCCTTGTCGTGTCGTTTTTTTTTTTTATGCTAGGCTGTGAAGCGCTAGCAGCGTTGTCAGCAGCAGTCTCTGCCTGCAGCTTGTTCGGGCGTCTCCATCGCAGGTGCTTTATCCTGCGCTGCTGAAACGAGCCAACTTAAAAAAGAGTAAAACTGAACTGTAGCTCCATTATTTTTGCAAACAAAAAAATAAACTGCCCCACGTTACTCCACTTCTTACTGACCGCCTTCGCCTCCACTGTCAAGTTAAAGTCACGTGATAGGCGATACGTTGTTTGTGCAGCGTAACGTGCCCCGTGTATCTATCACGTATGAGGATAACTGCACCCCTGAGAACGGTTACTCTCAAGTTAATATCATTTTTAGCTTTCAGGCAGCTTTTACACCCCTAAATACTTTATTGTTGGTGAGAAATGAACGAGGAGGAGAAAAGAACCACGTGGCGTGTGCCCGGTTATTGATTTTTTTCTAAACGGTTATGATTTGCTATCCGTGTACGCGTGTAGTTATTGACACCCCTACTTTTCACCTTTTGGATACAAATATCCTTGCGTCATTGTTCCAATTACATATCTGTGTGACATTTTCTAAAAATAAGCACTCGAGTTATGTCATGTTGACATCGGACCACCAAGTTCCGATCAGCTGGTCCCTGAGTCCGTGTCGATGTTCCTTCCAGACAGGATGAAATTCCCTCCATTCTCACCACGCGCTCACGTGCCGCTTCATCACGTGCACACGTCTAACCAGCCAATCACGTTGCAGAAACTCGGTGTGCTTAGCGGGGCAGCCATGGATCTAGGCCTTAAAACCGAGCGTCTCAGCCGAGAAGAGGGGCCTCAGGGGGGTTTAGGCTTCGAATGGTGGTGCCAGATGGGCAGTTCAGACTGTTTCAGAAAGATTCCACACACAAGCATCCCGAGGGTTTACAGAGGATGGTCCCACAAAGAGAAGATACCCGGCGACGGTCGGTTCTCTGAGAGAAGATGCCTTGTTGCTGCCAGAGGTCAGAGGTCAGAGGGGAGTGGCCAGCTGATGGAGAAAGACAACAGTTACTCAATGAACCATCGGTGCAGCCGAGGTCTGCAGGAGAGCGTCTCTGAGCCCACGACACCTCCAGCCTGGAAGCTGATTGGCCACGGCAGCAGCAGAGGATCATAGTGGGTTCATGAGGTCAGGAAACGGAGGCCCAACCCGGGTTAAAGGTCAGGGTTAGGGTCGTGTGCCGGCCGCTTCGTGGGTGGAATCACTTGCTTTGGAGGTTCCTGAAAAATCCGTCGGCACGCGCGCGGGGGAAAAGTCTTCTTCTTGTTCCAGAATGAACACGTTCGATTTCGGGGGTCAAAGGTCACTGCCATTGCGACAGGCACATATTTGGGCATAAGCAACAGCTGATTGTAACGTTTCAGACGTTTTCGCGCCCTGAACGAACGGCAGTCGGTTTGCGTGGACGGACGTGGACGTCAGCTGCAGCCTGATTGGCTGCTTGTTTCTCTCCTTTCATAGCTGCGTCGGATCACTAATCTTAACCACATTCTAGAAAGAAACACTTTTCGTATTTACAGTACAGTCAGCAGACTATTTACCTCACCCAATAACCCCAAATTAAGTTTTGAACCAAGCAAATTATTAATGCTCTTTTTAACATAGAAGGGGGAAGAAAAAAAACGATTTTGGCTTTCAAATAATTTGCCGAAATACAATTCCTCTAAATAGTGCAGTCACAGACAGCCCTAATTTGTCAGATTTTTTTTTTATTTTTTTATTTTTCGCAGGTGGCTTCATGACTGTGGTCTATTTTGAACTGACTCTTAGGGTAAAGAAAATGTCATTTACCATAACGCTCTGGCCCTTAGAGGCAGAGTCACTGAGGCAGCGCATTCATTAGCAGGGTGGGGTCGGGGGGGGCTCTGAAATAATTAAGAGCAGCAGGCCAATAGGACATCCTTCAATTCTTTACTTTCATGTCTTAGAATTGAATAATTAGTAATTAGTTGGCCTCTTTTTTCGTTCTTCTTCTTTTAAATGTGACGTCTCCCTCGCCTCTCTCTTCCTCTTCCCTCTTCCGCCGCCTCTCTTCTCCCTTTTTCATCCTTTTTTTTTTTTTTTTCTCTTCCCTCCCCACCCATCCAGTGGTCTGCTTTGACGCCAAGATCAACTTTGACGACAACGCCGAGTTCCGACAGAAGGCCGTGTTCGCCATGGACGACATGACCGAGAGCGACCCCACCGAGATGGAAGCAGCCAAGTGGGACCTCAAGTATATCGGACTGGATGGAAACATCGCCTGCTTTGGTAAGGAAGCAAAAAAAAAAAAAAAAAAAAGGAAGAAAAAAGAAAGAAAAAAAAACCCCTTGCAAGTTCTCCCATAAGCCTTCCCTCCCTCCCCCTCTCCCCCACCTCCTCCTCCTCCTCCTCTTGGCATAAGGCTTTAATGTGTCTCTTAAGTCACATAAGTGAAAAGGCTTGGACACAGTTAAAACTTTGTCAAAGTAAAGGCGGCCCGGGCTCTCCTCCAGTCTCGCGGCGCAAGCGGCTTTTCCGAGGACTCCAGAAGGAGCGCCTACCCGTAACCAATGCGTTCTAATTAGCTATAATCCGCCCAGAAAGTCTCCAGCGAGCCAGATTGTTAGCGTTCTCATTAAAGGCCCCCGCTCTTGTCATAAATCAAAGCTTTTACAGTGTGCAGCCGCGCTAACAGGTGCTCTCGCGTCTTACCCCGTAGCCTCATAAACACATTAGATGTCAGTTAGCCCCCACATCACCCCCCACCACCACCACCACCCCCTCCTCCTTCATCACCTCCACCACCTCCATCCTCATCCGCTCGTGCCCCTCCCACCCCCCCCAACCCCACACATCCAGCCTCCCCAGCTCCCAGCGTCTCTTAAAGTAACAACAGCTTTTAAGGCCCCGCAGCTTCCGCCAGAGCCTCCAAAGTGACAGCTGTTGAGGTAAACCCCCCCCCCCCCCCCCCCCCCCTTTTTTTTTATTTTTTGTTTTATCGAGACCCCGTTGTGGGAGCTCGCCAGTACACGTGTTCGGTTTGCCTGAACCGCAATGAGGTTGAGCGGCACAGCCCAGCAGGGCGGCCGCGCTGTTAGATGGATAAACGACACAGCCGGTTATAAAAAAGAAAAAAACAATACAAAAACTGAAGTCTTTTCACTCAGAGTCATGATCGGATTTTCTAATCAGGAGATTTGCAGGCGAGGTTTTAATTTCGGTGGATGTTTTCCTGATTTCACTACTATTCTGGTCTTAAAATTTGGCCACATTTAGCATGATGACGCTTAATGAGTGCGTACGCCGCTCAGCCATAACATTACGACCACCGCGTGTTCACCATAGAGTATAATACAACAGCCCTTTTACGTTGAATTGTGATTGAATGTGTGTGGGAGAGGTGTTGACATATTTGAATGGTTGTTATTGGGGCTGTAGTTTGAACTGCATCGGGCGATATTTTGGTCACTGTTATGCAAATGAGTCGGATGACCAAAATATTAGGGACACCTCTCGGTATCGCCCACTGCGGTCCGGCAGCCTCACAAATTACAGTCCCAATGACAATCACTCAAATATGTCAACACCTCGCAAGCATAACACTGGCACAGCCATCAGCCATAACATTACGACCACCGCGTGTCCACCATAGAGTATAATACAACAGCCCTGCAATCAATTCTCCCTTCAGGCGGAGTTTTATGTTGGAGCACGAGCGGCGTCCCTAATATTTTGGTCATCCCACCCAAATGCATCAGGGTGACCATTTATTGCAGGGCTGCTGCATCATGTTCTATGGTAACCATGCACCGGTCATCATGTTGTGGCTGATGGCTGCGTCATCGATATTCCGCGGCGCCACTGTTGCCACACGAAAAAACGAAAACTCTGAAAACGCCGCCTGCTCTCTGACTGTCCCCCGCCCACACCCGCAGTGAACGGCGCCGGCCTGGCCATGGCCACGTGTGACATCATCGACCTGCACGGAGGGAAGCCCGCCAACTTCCTGGACCTCGGGGGAGGGGTCAAAGAGAGGCAGGTGTACGAGGCCTTCAAGCTGCTCACCGCCGACCCGAAGGTAGGAGCCACGCCCCCGCGTCTCTCTCTCTCTCAGCCAATCGGCTCCTTCCTTTCAGCAACAACCCCAGCGCTTGTTGAGCCGTGTGTGACGTTGTACTCGTGCATCTCGTTGCAGCACGCCGTCTGTCTATGGCGGTGAGTCGAGCGCACGCGCATGATTATATGCCATCATTTTCACTCGTGCTGGAATGACGGGAGGAGGGGGGGGTGCGCGAAAGCGCAGGGAACGCGCGTTTGTGACGTCACGGGTGTTTTTTTTTTGTTTTTTTTAAAGCGATCCATCCCCGCGTCCCGGAAAGCCATTAAACTCCAAGCCAAACACCGTGAGCCTCGTAACGATCGCGGCGCTGATTATGTGTTGACAGTCATTACTCTACTAATTCCCCCGCCGCCGCCGCCGCCGCCGCCGCTCCCGTATCCTCGCGCTCATCTCTGGTTGTCCCCGCGTCAGTGTTTCATTAGGTTCCACGCGCCGACTCCCCAACCCCCGTAACTTTTATTTGCACTCCCTTGTTTGTTTTTTTGTTTTTTTTTTTAAGTATGTACGGCAATCATTTCAAAGGATACCTGCGCACTTGGGAATTGTCAAAAAAATCAACCACGCCGCTCCGGAGCTGGTTCCCACGTCTCCACCAGGCATGTTCATTACTGCAAATAAACCTCAGCGGCGGTTATTTAAGGGGGCGTCTCACCGAGGTTTGAACAGCCGCACGCACACACACACACACACACACGCACGCAGCAGGCACGCACGCACGCGTCGGCTTTGTTCAGGCTTCCTGGAATAAGGCGAGTTTACTTCATTTAAAAAAAAAAAAAAGTTACACGTGGAATCGGTTGAGATGTTGCTGTTTCGAAAAGCCGTTATTCACAGTTTCCCCAAATCTATATTCTGACAGTATTTTTTTTTTTTTTTTTGTCGTCGTCGTTGCAAAATTCAATTTTCTCTCAACCCGCTGCTGTGGAGAGGCAGGATTTTTTTTCACAAGATTTATATTTGGCGGCGAGGGTGTGAAAATTGTTGCGTTTCTGCCTCCTATTTATCACACACGTATACGTTTTTGAAAAAAAAATCATTGCTGGGACTGTAATTGGTGACGCAGTTGAGGAGCGCCGGGTTGCACTCAGAGGTGTCGCGAAGACTTTGTGCATCCCACTCGTAGCCGTTTGGTGGCCAAAATATTAGGGACACCTTGAGGGTCTTCCAGAGGTCCTTGAGAGTCTTCCAGGAGTCGTTGAGGGTCTTCCAGGGGTCCTTGAGTGGTTTTCCTAATATCTTGGTCACCCTAATGCATGTGAGCCCTTTACCAGAGGTCCTTGAGATGTATCCCTAATATTTTGGTCATGCTGATGCATATGAGTAGGATGACCAAAATATTACGGACACGTCTTCCGGGTATCTTAGAGTGAGTCTTCCAGGAGTCCTTGAGGGTCTTCCCAAATATTTTGGTCACCTTAAGCCATATGAGTGAGTTGACCAAAATATTAGGGACATTATTGACTCCCTAATATTTTGGTCAACTCACTCATATGGCTTAAGGTGACCAAAATATTAGGGACACCTCTTCCAGGGGTCCTTGAGGGTCTCCAGGAGTCTTGAGAGGCGTCCCCAATATTTTGTCACCCTCATGCATTTGAGTGAGAAGATCAGAATATTAGGGACGCCTCTCAGTGTATCCCAGTACAGTTCAACTGTACCAAAAACAACCATTCAAATGTCATTAAAAAAAAAAAAAAAAGGTTAACATGGAAACAATAGAGATGTCGTTAATTCAAAACCTGTCAGTATTTTTTTTTCTTTTTTGTCTTTTTTTTTGCAAAATTCAATTGTCCCTATACCTGACACTGAAGAGGCAAGATTTTCTTTCACGAGATTTATATTTAGTGGCGAGGGTGTGAAAATTGTTGCGTTCCTGCCTCCCCATTTAACGCACGCAGCGGCAGGCCGACCGGTGTTGCACACTTTTTTTTTTTTTACAGATGAGCGTTAAAAAGCCGACAACCTCAACACTCCAGCAGGCGATACATTCCCTCCCCGCTGTTCCCGCTTTTTGAGCTTTCACTTGAGCCTGATCCCGTCAGTCTGTTGGTGGGTGGGGGGGCGGGCTGGGGTATCAAAACGAATATGGCGGATAAAATAGCAGCGCGATCAATAGGGGAGAAAGCCACAAAGACTTGTCACATTTCTGCTGCCATCATCTATTATTACTGAAGCCTTTTAAAAACGAGGTGGGAATCCGCAGACGCCAAAAAATGGAAAAGAAAAAAAAAAATCGGGTTTGAGAGTCTGCATTTGTAGCATCTCCACCCTCGCCAGCATTCTCCCGCATGGACTAAAGGAACCTGCTCCACCCTCCTGCCCCCCCCACCACCCCCCCTTCTTTCTGTCTTGGGCTGATTCCCCAGATCCAGATGGGGGAGGCGAGGCTGCTGCCCGTCCCTCCTGCTGCTGCGCGTGGAAGCGCAGACAGGAGGCTCCGCCCCAAACTGGGGAACGAGCCGAGTGGCGCTGACAGCGAGACCGGTGCGCCGGCACCATTAGCATCTCGGCCCGGGAAGGGGAATGTTAATCATTCCACAATAAGAAGGCTGCGCATTTGCATTCCTCTTTTCTTCTCCCCTCCTCCTGCCCCCTCGCAGAGCCAAACTCCAAAATCAGACAAGTGTGCGACTGTAAGGCGCTGAAGTCTCGCTGAAGGCAAGTTGCGTTGTTGACTGCGCGCGCCAGAAACTTACGGCGCCACTCACCTTTTCACGTCACGGTAATCGGCGCCGATAGCCTTGATGCCGCCTCCACCCATCAGCCATAACATTATGACCGCTGCTTACTTACGATAGAATATATATCGCAACATCCCTGCAATCAATTATCGCGACATTTGAGGTTGAATTTTGATTGAATGTGTGTGAGAGAGGTGTTGAAATATTTGAATGATTGTTATTGGGACTGTGGTTTTTGACGCTCTTGAACTGTGCTGGGTCACACTGGGAGGCGTCCCTAATATTTTGGTCACCCTGATGGTCACATGAGTGAGACGACCAAAGCAGCCCAGTGCAGTTCAACAGCATCACGAACCACAGTCCCAACAGTCATATGGTTAATGTCATAGACTATATTGAGAGCGACATGGTGCATATCAATGGTGCTGATCAGCCAAAACATTACGACCGCTGCATGTTCACCATGGAATATAACACAACAGTCAATATTATATAATACAACAATCAGTTCTCCCTTCAGGAGGAGTTTTATGTATGAATTTTTGTTGAATTTGGCCTCTGGCTTCCATTTTTAATATATCTAATATTTCGGCACCCCAATGCATGAGTAGGATGACCCAAATATTAGGGACCCCTCCCAGTGTAACCCAGCACAGTCCAGCAGCGTCACAAACTACAGTCCCAATAACAATCATTCAAACATGTCAACACCTCTCTCACACACGTTCAATCACAATCCAACATAAAACTCCTCCCGAGGGGAGAACTGATTGCAGGGCTGTTGTATTATACTCTATGGTGGACACGCGGCGCTTTTTATCGCTGCATGTCGTCTTTTGTTTACAAGATTCTCCCAGATGGACCGATGCGGTCGCTCATCGTCAGTGGTGGTGTTTTTTTTTTTTTTTTTGCCGTAAATTGTTGTGACAGCATGTTATTGTGGATGCATATAATTGCCACTATATGAAAGGCCGTTGATGCTATGCCTTTTTTTTGTAATGACTGGAGGAGTTGAGATTGTGATTAATATATATATATATATTATAAAGAGGTGAATTTAGAGGCCATGCAGACGGCGAACATCTCGCCGTAATGATGCAATACGTTTTCCCCACAATAACAGATAAATTTTGTGTACGTCCCTCCCCCCCCCCCCCCCCCCCCCC
>CAAKHG010001552.1:3823-17916 GCA_901007715.1 Dactylopterus volitans
AATGTTAGCTCGGAAGTAGCAGTAGCAGTAGCGCTGCTCACTCATCTCACCTCGTGATTGTGTGTGTGTGTGTGTGTGTGTGTGTGTGTGTGTGTGTGTGTGTGTGTGTGTGTGTGTGTGTGTGTGTGTGAGAGATGGAAAGAGTGAATTTATGAGTGTTTCACCACCAAAGCGAGGATATTTCGCTGGTCGTCGATCCAAAAACCAGGTTGCGGGCATAAGGCTAAAGGTTAGAGCCGGGGGTCTAGGCTGGGTTCAGGGTCGGGACCAGGGTTTGGTGAGGCGCTCAGGGTCGGGGCGAGCGAATGCACGATCTCAATGAGTGTGCTCGCTAAGACAGCTGTGAAAATGTGTGTGCGCTCGTGTGTGTGTGTGTGGGCGGTCATCCCAAAAGCGAGAGGCTGGAACGTTCCGTGACCCGGGTAGATGAACCCGCCCTTGACTGTCGCGCTGCGGCGGCTTTATTCCTGCACAGTTGTTGGTTCTAAGCTGGTTCTAAGGGTGGAGCCAGGTGTAGGGCGGGGCTTAGTTACCTAGCATCCTCGAAGGGAAAACAAAGCCCCGCCCCCTGAAAACATCAACACAACCGCAGCCACGGCGAGTCGTTCCTGGGCGCCGCGGCGTCCAACCTTCAGCCCGCAGGTCATATTTCATATTTCCGCCGCCGCCTCACAGTAAAGAGAAGAAGACTGACCCTTCACTTCCTTTACGAGAGTCACTCAGTATGTTTACGTGACACAAAAAAAATGAATTATTGCCTTAATCCGACTAAAAGTGGGCGGCTGAAGCGCACGTAAGCGCGTTAATCCGACTAATATCGGAGATCTCCAACTCCGATTAAGTATGGCGTTGTCTTCTACCTCTCAGAATGACCACGACCTCGAGGGCCAGCGTGCACCTCACCTGCACGATAAGTCGCATGCACATTACGTACGTCCGTATTAACCCGCTGAAATGGCGCACCTACGCCACCTAGTGGTGTCGAGGAGGAGGACGCGATCCCGTCAGTACTTCCACTTTCTGGGACAAGGACAGAAGTCGGATTAGACGCCAAAACTGAATTTTGAGCATCGCATGTGGTGTGACTCCTCAGCTCCACCGCGCGTTGATGTGGTAGCCGACTCTCTGATTGGTTCCGACCATCCTCCCCGTTTCTTGCTGCTAAACCTCCGAGCTCGGCACCCTCCAATCCCGAAGCAGCAATCCGGGGAGGAAGCTGCTCAAGGAACTCACCGCCATTGATTTTGATTGCGCCTCTGGTTTCCATGGCGACAGGAGGCCGGCTAGCGGCTAGTGGCGAAGCTTCATTTCCATATTTGTGTTTCTCCTTCTAAGTCCATTTAATCCATTAACATTTATCCTTTTCACCTATGATGAGGTGAATTGTACCATTTACTATCACAGGACTTAAAAAAATTAATTTTATCACGTTTCATCAATATGTGGCCGCTAATTGTTCCGCGCGTTTCATATCAAATCGTACCGTCGTTTGAGCTCAGCGTTAATTTGCATTTATTGCGCGTGCGTCATTCTTCGCACGGCTTTACCTTTTATCCTTTTTTCTTTAATCAGTTCCAGCATCGTCAAATGTTTTTTTTTAAAAATTATTTTCTCAATTATTCCCCAGTGAGGACTGGTTGGAGGAAGAAGAAAAAAATCCAAAGTAAAGAAGCTCGGACCGACGGCTTTTTGTCACGTTTAATTGATTATTCAAATGAATCTGGAGCAATTTTCATTGTCAGTTAATCCGCTGTTTTCCTGATCATTTCGGCGCTCGCCTAGTTTTTTTTCCCGCCATATGTGCAGGAAATGCCTTATTGTTACTGTCAGAAAATGATTTATAAGGATAAAATAACACTCTAACTCAATAAATAAAAATAAATACGATTTTATTCCTTATAAAATCACAAATTTCACCATTAAGCAGCAGCTGGATGTGACTGTTCACTGCCATTTACTGCATTTACAATTTTAAATCCTATTAATATTCTGCCAAATATGTTGCGCTCGTGCGGATCCGCAGGATTTCCGTCGCTTGTCTGCCAGCCAATCAGAAACGGCGTTTTATTGCTCGCGCACACGAAGGCGGCGCCTCCGAGCCGCCGTGCGCGCGCCCGCCATGCGAGCCTGAACTTTAACGTCCTCCGGCCGCGCGGGTGCACAGCGGTTTTCAGCTGTTTGGGGAACGAGGACACGCCGGAGGTGACGGTTCCATCAATCAGAGACATAATCTGAGCAAAAAGTGGGGCGGCGGCGGCGGGGGCGGCGGCGGGGGTGGCGGCGGCGGCGGCATCTGCTCAGATGATTTTTCTTTTTCGGTACAAATCAAACATTAGCGTAATGGTGACCCGCAGGATGCTGCTTTCTCGTGTGTGTGTGTGTGTGTGTGTGTTTTATGGGTGTAAAAGAGCCCAAGAGTTTGGAAAACACATAGAAAAATGAGGATGAAGCCGACCTGAGGGGACGAGCAGCCTCCGCCGCCGCTATTTTAACCAGCCGCCTCTGTCTCACCACGGCTGCGGCTCGCCGCCGGCTCTCTGCGGATGTGTATTAAAATACTGTGTTTGACGCAGTTCCTTCGATAACGCGTGACGGAACATGCGCATGGTTCCATACAGGCGGGCGGGCCGGTGAGTCGACCCGTTTTGGATGGGTTCTAGAGGGGTCGGGCGGGCGGTTCTTCGCCTTCGCCAAAAAATTTGGTCGGTCTACAGCTTTCACGAGAAAACGAAGCAGGTTATAAAGCAGGAGGTTGCCGTTGTCGTGGCGACCAATAACTCCTGTCCTTTTTTGCATCCGGGGCCGTTTGTTTCAACGGGCCGCAAAGTCCAGCGGAGTGGTGCTTGTAAAACTCGTAAATAAAGCTTGTAAATAAAGCTTTGCTTTACGTCAAAATGGTTATTATTTAATTATTTTGATGGTTATTTTTTGTTCTCTGTTTCTTATTCCTCTCCCTCTCCTAAAATTGACAGAAATGTTAGAACCAGCAATTGTTTTTTTTCCCTTCTGCCGTTAGTCTAGCTTAGCATGTTAGCCGCTAAATGCTAACTCGGCTCTGTCGATCAGGAAGCTTTGATGTTAATGGTGATTAAAGCGTAACTACGTGCGCGAGATACGGTTTTAATTGCCGGCCAAAAAAAAAAAAAAAAAGAAAATTAAAGGTTATGAAGCACAAGCCTACTGTTGTCATGACAACTCATAATTCTTGTCACCTCCACATCCATGGCGGATGTGTTGTTCCAGTAACTCCTCGTAACTTCTGAACTCGCCATAACTTGTTAAAAAGTTTTGAAATTAAGCTTCATTTTGCATTAAATTCTTTTTATTATTATTTTGATATCTAATTGTCATCACTTTCTTTAATTCGCAGAATTAATTCGGGAGAATCTGATGGCCGAGCTCGTTAGTTAGCATGTTGGACCCGCAGCGGTTAACCTTGAGCGGGGCTGCGTGCGCGTGGTGCGGTTTGAACCGCCGGCCAATCGGGGACCTGTTTAGGTTCTAGGGGTTCGGAGTACGAGTCCTGCATGGACGCTCACTGGCGCCGCCAGAATAAAAGCCCGCACCAAGCTTTTCGAACAGGAACGAATTACATGAATCAGTCCTGAAGAAAGAACATCCGGACTTAAGATACCTTCTCGGGCTACAAGAACCAACAACGGTTCATGATGGTTCACGAGACGCTCACTCGGGACGAAAAAGTAGAACCTCAGATGGATACGTTGGAGTTATCATCTAAAACCTGGAGAGACAGTGATGATGAACTCGGATTTATTTGTTTCTCTGCGTGTTCCTCAGACTTCAATCACTGTGAGGAAGATGGCGCCCACCCTCCTCCTCCTCCTCCTCCTCCTCCTCCTCCTCCTCCTCCCTCTCACCAGAGCCGCTTCGTACGAATCAATATATGCAGAGCGCGTCGCAAACCAGAGAGACGTGCACCCAAATAACCCTCCTCCGTCTCCAGATCCGGCCCACCGAGCTTAATCTAATAAAAACTGACTTTGTCATTAAACAATAATCAAACGCCTCTTCAGCCGCAGCCTCCAAATGATTTTAAGTCTCTGGGAATGGGAGGAGATAAATCCCCGGCAGAGTCTCCTGTCTCCTTTTCTTGCTAGTGTGGCTGGCAGCCCTGAAAGTGATACTCTGATACTCTGGCCCCTGCGAAAGGCGCCCAGTCGGTGGACCTCGGAACAGAGACCTGGATATGGGAGTCCTGAAAAACCGCAGGTTCTCCCGGCGTCGCTGCAACAAGGCGATGGTTCCTCCTCTTATAATTAACCTGAATTTATAGGAATTAACAGGAATTTATGGGAATAAAACAGAAATTTACAAAATTGAAGGTCGGCCCTCAGCAGGGAACTTAAATATAGTTGGGGACAAATATATTGTAGCATCATCTTGGCTAAAACAAGCAGATTTAATGCAAGTAAACTCCTGTTGGCGCTGTTGTCGCCTGAGTTCTGCTCCGTTCCGTTGGCACAGTTCTCCTGTGCGTTCTGCTGCATTAACATACTGAGTGATGGATGATGTGGAACATTAAGATGTGAGGGAGGAGCTAAAATCAGACGGGAAAAATAAAACGCTGCAAATGGAGGGATATTTGACTGAATACCGCTTACGAATGAGTCTTTGAAAATGGCCGGAAACGATGATTAATTTTAATTAGTGTTTGAGGTAGTTAGACTGAACTTTTTGCAATTTTTTTTTTTTTTTTGGTGGCGTCATAATAAAAAAGCAGGTGGCTTCATTGTCAAATTAAACCAAACATAAATGTGCATTTACAGCTGCACGGCCTTCATTCGCACAGGAAACAGTCATAAAAAAAAACAAAAACAAAAAAAACAATCATTGACTCCTGTATTTCTCCGCTTCAACAATATCCATAAAATTTCAAACGACCGGGTTGCGTAAGATTAACGCCCGACGCTTGTGCGTTCACATTTTTCGCCCGTGTAATTCTCGCGGCGGTTAGCTGTGATTATGCTCGAGCCGCGCAGCAGAGGTGCACTGTGGGAGTTCTGTCTGTCAGGTGTCACTGCTTAGTTTGCCGCAGCACGGCGTGTGTGTGTGTGCGCGCGCGTGTGTGTATGCGTGTGTGTGTGTGCGCGTGCTCTCCGCAGGCGGAACAGATGGCGCTTCGCAAATTGGCTCTCGACCAAATGGCGGCTGAGACGGCATCAATTAAAAATGCCGATTACTTCATAAAACACAAAAGGCGGAATTAAGCCGGAGCGCTTTAGAGGTGGGAAAACTCGATCCGTCTCCGCTTTGACATTCCCCCTTAATTGGGATGCGTGTATTTTTAGGCTGGAAGCCCGGCTGGCTTTTTGCAGATTTCAAGACAAAAAAAAAAAAAAATAGACAAAACGCGACGTTATTAATAGAGTTTTCGTCTTTAACTCACAATTTTTAGAACCTAAATTTGCATTTAATCTCTCAGCAGACATGTATAGGGGTGCCAACGTTGACAAAAATGTCTACGCGTGTACACGGGGCTGTAAAATAGCGTGGACACGCGGTTTATGAATTTTGACCGCAGTTGCGCTGTATAACCACTAGAGGTCTCCGTCTCTCCATTCATAGACCTCAAACCCGTTAATTCAAAGCCGTTCAAGTAGTTAACAGACGAACGTTTATCGATCACAGCTCTAAGAGGTCACATCTCATTCTTCTGAGTAAGTAAGTCTTAGTAGAGCTTTGACTCCCTCGAGCTAACTGTCGCTCTGCAGGGAACTTCCTAGCCTGGCTCCAGATGTTTCATTAGCTTTAAAAATAGGTCGTCTTCTAGTTTGTTTGTTTTTTATCAACATTAAACTTAATTCCAACTTGTTTACGCAATCCAACGAGCACTTTATCACTTTACTCTTTTCTTTTTTGCAAGATATTCATACAAAAAGTTTTTGGCATAATCTTGTACACACAGTCGCTGCTTTTATAAATACATTTTTTAATTTTTTTGTTTTATGTAGCACTTTTTGATTCTACGTATGCTGCTCGACCAAGCCTGTCAATTGCCCCGCCCCCACACCCACCCCCGCCCAGGAATAATTACAATAACAACAAATTTGAAAGGATTTACGTGAGCACAAATGAATTATCTGACGGTCCCTAACTGGCACTCGGAGTCAGGCTCGAACCCTCCACGGCTTCACCGCGGCGACATCGCGCGTCATCGCCGGAGACAATGTTATTACCAAAAAGAAAAGAAAAAAAAAGAAACAAAACAAATGCGATCCCACCCTCCTCAAACGAAAACAGCATTGACTTCCTGTTCCTGACGGCGCGTCGCGCTCGGCTCCTGTTATTAAGAGCTAATATTGTAAATGTGGTTAAGCCGCGTCGCCGTGCCAACCAGAATGACATTAAAAAGCACTGTATCCTTCTGGGAGGGAAAATGCATTAACCTTAAAATGATATTTAAATGTCAAGGCGGTCCGCGTGTGCGTGTGTGTGTGTGTGTGTGTGAGTGTGTGTGTGTAATACAAGCATATAGAGAGCGTAATTAAATAGACGCCTACCCTTTCCAGCTGCATATTCTATCAGATTATGCGGTCGGGGATGACTGATTGCCGGGGCCGGTGTTTTCATCAATTAGGCCCAATTACCAAGCGGTTCCCCGCGCGGCGGCGCCACTCACGCTGGAGTGCACTTGAACGCCGCGTTTCCCGAAAACGCAGGAGGCGGAGCTCCGCCGGCTGAGCTCGCGCATGTCAACGTTCTAGTAATGTTTCGGATTTTTTTCTTCTTTTTCCGGGCTAATATGTTACAGGAGCAGCCGCTGGTGATGAAATACAAACAAATTTTTGTGCGTCCGTCTTCTGCTGAGCCACCGAATGGGCAGCGGCTTCAGCTTTCATCTTGCGTCCACTATTGTTTTGTTGTTTTTTGTCATATTTTTTGGCATATTTTGGTGCTTTCTTCCATGTGTATTTATATTTATGCTAGCGAGGAGCAACTGTCACCGTACACTTTCCTCTGGCATGAATAAGGCTCGAGGCTGAGACCTCAAACTTGTCGAACTTCCTGTTGAGCCCTTTAGCTAATCAGAAAAACAAAACAAAAACAAAAAACCATTGAATCAGGCGTCGCTTGTAATTTTTCCAAACGTTGATAAAACCGAATCCTGCTGAAGAAATGACTCGTCCTTGCTGAGGATGAGCTGATTCTCCCATAATTCTATGCGGGAAGAATGTTTTTGTTCCTCAATTCTCAAGTCTGCAAGTCCGGACTCGCAGACTTTGGAAGTTCAGACTTACGAAGTCGCCACAAGTTCAAACTCCAGAAGTCGGCGAGTTCCCAAGTGCGCTCCTTGTGTTTGGAATAGCAGCGTTCCTCCTCCTCTTCTTATTCTTCTTTTTCTGTGTGAATGGCGGCTGGTGCTAAGCGCATAAGCGTCATTAGCGCCACCTACAGAGTGAATCATGTAAAACAACCACAACTCATTCATGTTTAAATATTTCATATATAAATATATATCCGTTCATGTGTGTATCCGTTTATATATTCATGTATATGTTGGTTATGGACGTGTGAGGTTTATATTTTAAATGAGTCTTTTTTTGAGTGAGCGGGCGAATGAAAGATGAACGCTGGCAAACTAAGTTGGGGGAGTTTGTGGAAGTTGGTGAGTTCCAGATCCAAGCCAAATTAAAAAGAGAAAAAAATGGAGGAGAGACGTCTTGCGGTTGTTGTCACCGCCGACGTCACCGATCGTCTGCGTTGATCCTGATGCATTCTGGGATACGTGGCTTCCTCATGTCGGCATCCGATCGGACTTCTTAAAGCCGGCAGAGCAGGGACACTTCCGGGTTTTGAGGTCCAGACTTGCCGCTCGCAGGCTTGTGATTTGGAAGAGGACTTGGACCGATGTCATCAGGAGGGACCAAGTCCTGGTCCTCCACCCGGGTCAGGCTCAAAGCTGAGCCCAGAGTTCTAGCTCCCCTGAGCCCAGAAGCTGTCTCCCGCTTTCCCGGCTGCTCCCCATTAGATGTTTCAGCTCCAGCGGGCATAAACCGGCCCGTCAGCGAGCCTGACGCCCGTCCGCTCGCGGCCAGTTGGGCGACTCGTCTCCGCGCGCTAATAAACGAGTCTCTCGTTTGAGGAGGGGATGTCATTTCGAGAGAGTTTTAACGAAGAAACGGAACTCCTGGAAATCCAAAATGAGACAAAAATTGTGATTCAGAGCTGAGTGTTTCATGCCTGCGGGGCTCCCGTGAGCCTTTTGTGTTGGCGATTATTTTAATCCCTTCAAGGACGGCCAGCTTAAATCCAGGCTGACGCTAGCTCGCCGTGCATCTATTAACGTCTTTTTTTTTTTTTTTTAAGTTGCGTAAAAACAGTTTCTCACTCATATAATCCACCCGGACGCACACACAATCACAGGTGTTAAGCTAAAATGTCGTAATACGTCTATTTTTTTTCCACCTCCAGTACAATGAAGTAGTTGGTGCGGCTAGTAAGATAGCAGCTACGTTTAGGCTAAAGACATGAAGCTCGCCTCACAGGCACTCGGGTGACATCACGGCAGCAGTGTGGAGGCATTTTATGATTCTCATACGTGGTTTTTTTGCGTTTAAAGAAGTGCTCTCCATTTACTTCAACTGCACTGATTCGGCTGAAACGCTGTTTGAACCCCGAAACTCGAATGACTCAAACGCCCCCAAATATCCTCCCGTCGGCACGGTGGCGAGTAGATTATGGGGGGCGTTTTTGGATTATGAGTTTCACTTTTTTGGGTGAACTGTCCCTTTAAGAGTCAGGATTCATGTCGGCTGGTGCCTTTTAGAACCTTCGTACATCTTACATGCCAGTTTACACCTCGACTTAACGAGAGTAATCGTTGCCGTTGTATGAAAATTGATACTACTGTTAAAATTGGTGGTTTTTAAAAATCTTGTCACGAAGTTTTGGACAAACTGAAGTTCGGATTTTTAAATTCAAGGTTCGCTGTTCGAATGTTTGCCCACAGTTTTTGTTTTTGTCTCATTATTTTCACTTTGATTACTCATTCAAAATGTTTTCAATTTAACTTTAAATAAAATACCCATGTAATTGAAAAACGACATATTTTTTCCATTTGTCTTTAAAAAACTATCATGCGTTTTCATGATTAAAGTATCAGTGTAGGTATTGATATCAGCAATATCGGCCCAATATTGCTTTGTATCGGATCGATAGTGTATCGATCTGCATCTGGCAGGTTTATTGTAAAATTTTGTCGGCTATTTGGACACCAGAGGGATCCTGTGATATTTGTTAATACTGCGTGCTTCTGTTCAATTAAAAAAAAAAAAAACATAAAAGCACTGTTTTTTAAAAAAAAACTCGCCAGCACTGACTGAAACGCATCAGCAGCAAAAACATGCACTCACATTTAGACCTCGGAGGCAGATGAGCAGAAAACACCTTGACATTAAAATTCATTTCAAAATAGACACCAGTTGTGCCACCGTGTTGTCATTTATTTATCGAAAAAAGAACGGACAAAGGGGAGGAACAGAGAAGGTTTTTAACTTTCACTGTTTGACTAATTACATGTATGTTTTCCTGTTTTTTTTTTTACTCTTTTTATATATTACTTTATTTAATAATGGAAAATATTTGAAATAAACAAATAAAATAAAAACAAACATTTTGGGTTGTTTTTTTTGCCGAGGTTGGCTATAACCGGCTCCACAAATTCTTTAAAAGTCACAAAATGCCAATAAACGTCTATGAAATCACCACACCACACAATTGGTTTAATTGATTTTTTTTTTTGTTTTGTTTTGGTTTGGGGTTTTTTTTTGGGGGGGGGGGTTTCGCAAGTGTGTCCAGGTTTTACACGCGTATTTCCGACGTTTTGGAAGGCGAACATTCAGATTTGTACCCGAACGCACCCTCAGCTCACATACAAGACGAAGACGAGCACCGCGAAGCCTCCACACATGGGCTGATGAGCGAAGGTGAAACATTCAGCTGAGCGAACAGAAAAGCAAAGACGAGAAGGAAACTTTTTTATTTGGCCGCGGGCCCGTTTTTTTTTTTTTTTAAGTCTCGGAAACTCCTTCATGAAAACCAGAACTTTGTGGATCCAGACGCTGGTGGATTGAACTCCCATTGGAGGAGCGTTTCTATGGAATCGTGGGTAAATTTGGAGCGTTATTTTTATGTCGGCTTTCTTGTCTCGGCTTTAGTCGCTTGGTGGCAGATAAAAAAAAAAAAAAAAAAAAAAAAAGTCCAAAGGCCACATTAATGTTGCAGAATTATTCATACTAACAGCAGGAATCTACAGCATACTTGGAATAAAAGCCACTTTTTTGCAGCGATGAATAATAAAAAAAAATCTTATTTTATCCATGAATACCATTTATCTGGAGATGTTGTGCTTTTTTCAGTGTTAAGACACTCAAATTATTCTTTTTTTCTGGAAAAAAAAACACAGCTGAGATCGTGAGAACTGTGACACAGAATTGTATGTTTGCATGTGAATTTATTAATCCTACCAAATCAAACATGATCTTGTAGATTGAGGAGCTGGAAGAAAGAACTGGACTTATTTTTTCATGATTCTTTTAAAAAAATTTCATTTTATTGTATTTTATTATTCTCATGAATTATTTATTCTACTTTATGAATCATTAAATTATATTTTATTGTATTTTATTTTATTATTTGTTGTTATTTTATTTTTATTTTATTTTTACTCTTATGGTTTTATTGTACTTTATTTTACGAAATATTTTTCACATTATTATTCATATCTTGGTTCCCCACCCCCACGGGTCACCTGTAGGTTTAAGAATCCGGGACTCTAAATCTCCTGCTGATGCTCACAAATATCAAAACACAGCAACATCCTTTTGCCAATTTCAGTCGACAAACCAACTATGGAGGCAAATTGATGCTCAAATAGCTCGAATCAAGTGACGCTGGACCGGACCAGCTGAGACCGCACCCCTCAAAAAACACCCATAGTCCAGTTTCGTGTGTGCGCGTGTTTTCTTTTTTGTTTGTTTGCTTTTGCTAAGCATGATGGGAGCGTGCCGGGTAAAAATCACTGGAAGATGATTCTCTCTTTCCAAATAGATGAAACCCCTTCAGCTACTAACGATTTCTTGAGCGGCTCCCTGGGAAAGCGAAGCAGAGGCGCTGAGCGATATCGGCTCTGCAGCGGATCCCGGCTGTTCTCGGAGGAACCCGCCGGGATCGGGACCCGCCGGGATCGGGACCCGCCGGGATCGGGACCCGACGAGTCAGCTTTGCCCCTCCGTGCGTGACGTCCGGAGGCCCCGCCTCTTTCTCAGGGTGGTCTTATTGATCCAGAATCAGGGAGGGTAGTTCGAGTCCACCCCAAAAAAAACAGCATCCTCGCAGAAAAAGGGGGCGGAGCATCCACTAAGAAAAAGGGGGCGGAGCCTGCGCACTCAGGCACCACCGTGCGAAATCTGGGAGGTATGTTTGATCGAAGTGTCTTTTAGCTTCCATGTAAAACAACAATTTTTTTTCACCTACGTAAACCTACGTAAATATGAAGGCGGGCGATTGGTCCACGCTATTACTTGAAAAGTTTATGGACTTTTGTGTAAATAGTGTCACGGCTCTAGGTCAATCAGATGTATTTGTCTTTTTAATTTTGTGTGTATATATATATGTGTGTGTGTGTGTGTGTGTGTGTGTGTGTGTGTGCGTGTGTGTGTGTGTGTGTATATATATTTATATGTGCACACACATGCATTTTTATATTGTTTGGTTCGTGAGGACAGTCGCCGCAAACACGCGGCGTGAATGGACGTAAGCGAGGGCTAAACGTGAGGCGAAGCTGCTGTCACGTGCCACTGACAAGCAGACGGTTGGGCAAAACGTGTGTGTGTGTGTGTGTGTGTGTGTGTCTGTGTCAGAGATGCTTACTGCAAGTCTAGCAAAGGTGAGCTCCCCAGACCATATTCAAATGTGAGGTGATACCACACACACACACACACACACACACACACACACACACACACACACACACACACACACACACAGCGATAAGCCACTCCCCTCCAGATGACTATTTCAATGGTGACGGAGGAACGTCGCATGGACACACCCTGGGAATCTGAGCGTGTCCAAGCATGTCGTTAAACGTCGTTATTCCTTCCGGTCGTATCGAAATGTCAAATGTCCAAAATTAATCCACAACGCAAGGAAAAAAAAAAACACGTTTATGATCTGCATGAACCACAAGAATATGCATTTCCCTCGTGATCGACCGCTGAGTTGAGCCACACTGGAGCAGAACTTTCGGGAGTTGACATCCTCTGATAGAAGTTGGTAGTTGGTTTTACTGCTTTTACCAATAATCTGTGGGATTATGGAGGCTGATGCATTCATATCTGGGAGCATTGATATCGTCGCCAAAAACGCCAGAACTGACAGCAGAGCTCAGAGCTCCGCCAACAGCGTTAGTCATGAAGGCCGATACGCAGAAATGAAAAAAAATCCTCATGTTCCTCATGAGTCCTCATGTTCCTCATGAGTCCTCATGTTCCTCATGAGTCCTCATGTTCCTCATGAGTTCTCATGCTCTGATGAGTCCTCATGTTCCTCATGAGTTCTCACGCTCTGATGAGTTCTCATGTTTCTCATGAGTCCTCATGTTCCTCATGAGTTCTCACGCTCTGATGAGTTCTCATGTTCCTCATGTGAGTTTCACGGATTCTCGGACTATTTTTAGAAAAACAAAACAAAGCTGTCAAGCCGGAGAGAGAAACAGAATTAACCATTAAAGTTAGTGAGCTATGAAATTAAATGTATTTCTTAGCCTGCGCGCGCGCACACACACACACACACACACACACACACACCCACCCAATACTAGCTAAAACAACTAATGAACTGTAGCCTGTCATCAATTACCTGCGGCCATGATGGCCTCCTGAATCAGCCGGGTTAATGATTCGAATCTTTGAACTGAATCAGGAATCAGGAGTCCGAGGTCTCCATGAACCCGGATCCATAGAGTCCTCCTGGCTGGCTAATGCTAATGCTAAGTACACAAAGCCAGTTAGCGAATCACTGGAAACCCGGCGGACTCAGATGATCCGGTTCACTGATTCACTCCAGCCAGAGAATCTAAGTAATTAGTTAAATATTGTAATAAACAAGCGGTTAAACACGCTGGTGATTGTTATGAGGCTGATATATATCTATGCACGTGCTACGATGATGATGACGATGATGATTATTTGTAAGCATTTTTGTCTTTATGAAAATGGTTATATAGTTTTTGCACATTTTGCTTTTTTGTTCAGTTTGGTTGTTTTTGTCGATAAAGATATTTAAAATATTTAATTCTTGAGTCTGTTTCTAATTTGCATAATTTGCATCTTTTTGCATTTCTTGCTATTTCTATAATTGAATTTTATTCGTATAAAATCAACTTATATAATAGAAGAAGACTAGAACACTGGAATAATTCATTTTGCCTACAACCTAAATGTCGCTGCATTGTTACGTTGCCTAGCAACCAATCTAACCAGACGGTGTTGCGTCTACTTCTGCCCGAGTACGGCGCAGTGACGCCCTCCCGCTTATGGTTGCGCTTAAACTGGTGTGAGCGCCGGCTGGTTCGCTGGAAAGCACCAAGGTTCTGAGACCCTAGAACCCGAGCAAGGACCAGGACCAGAACCAGAACCGTGTCGGTCTGAAAGGGGGCATATTAAAGCGCTACCTCAACATTTGACACCGCGATGAAATACTCTAACCAACAATCAAAATCAACTAACGTACCACAAGAAGTGGAGGATTATGGGTGTTTTTTCCGGCTTCCTGACATGAACCAATAAATCTGCCACAACTCAAAACGGAGGAAATTAAAAAAAAAAAAAAAAAAAGCTCTTATCATTTCTGAAAACGACTCCGATCTCGATCTTACCTGCTCACCACCCCCCCTTTTTTGAGACTCTTCAGTGGCTCTCAGCGTTTGCAACACAGAGCAAAAAACACACTGTAACACACACACACACACACACACGGACACAAACACACACGCGCACACACACGCGCACACACACTTAACGCTCAGGCCAAACGCGATTGTTTTGGAGGCAAAGCGAAGGCAGCGATTG
>CAAKHG010001554.1:1057-12341 GCA_901007715.1 Dactylopterus volitans
CGAAGTGTCACGCAGCTTCAAACAAATACTTGCACAATGAGCACACATGTTTGCACTTTACATTAGTTTTGCTAGATTTTTTTCCTGCAAATCGATCTAATCATCTTCCAAGGCCACAGAAACCCTAACAGCCTGCGGGGCACTGTGGACAAAAATGGCTTCAGCAGTTGCAAAAAAGGGCATCTCACCAAATATTATCATCCTAATAGATGGAAAATATGATCCTTCCTACCAAGTGCTCTCCACTTTGATACATTGTGTTACATTTTGCATAATTTCTGTCAACTTATGGGCCTGGAGATATCAAAACTGTTAGATATTGGTGACAAAAAGAGTGGAAAAGAAGCCACAATCAAGGGCCTTTGCACGCCGTGTCAGATTTTTTCATCCAGAAATGCAACAATTTTGAAAAATAGATACAGCTTTATGTTGTGTCAATCATGTTTACACAGACTCTGAAACTTTGGCCCACCATTATTATTTTTCTCGGACCAGTTTCAATTTTCTGCATTTTTGCATGCACTTCAAAAGTATTTAGAGGGTTGTTTGACTATTTAGAGCTGCCATACATGCACATGTGTGCATGCTTGCGTGCATGAGATATTATGGAAAATTTGATTCCTCCAGAGAGCTAACAATTTTCTTGACTGTCTGTGGCAAAATGTTATCGCTATTGGCAAGTTTCCATTGTTGTAGGATAATTATTGTCAGTGCTGATGCTCAGAGGTCTCGAGGGAAAGTGAAAATGAGGTTGTCCGTAAAGTGGAGAGCGTCCACTGATCTGGCAAGGAAACACATTACATTGACCAAATGCCGGCTCCCTCCAAGCATGGCTGGAAAACTTGTACCATTATGGGCAATTTGTTTCATTTTTTCCCTTTTTTTTTTTTTTGCAAATGATCCAAGTATACAAAGACTATCTGAGGCAAGAGACTCCAACACAGCTGCCCAACTGGACTGCGGTACTGCTGGAGGTTTCAGTTCATGTGTATAACTTAGTTTAGAAGGACAGCACTAATGCCGCTGCCAGAATCGGCACACAACTGTTCTTACTCAATCGTATCCCTGAGATCCTTATTTTTTTTTGACAAACAGGTGCATCGTATTGTGTCTTGAAACCTCGAAAACAGACTTTCAAACCCTAAAGATAATGTACTTATAGTTGCTATAAGCCACACCTTACTTGAGAAAGGGGCTGCTTACCTTGGTGTTTTTAGCTCAATGAGCCAAAAAGGCAATGCAATCTATTGAGTGTGCTTAGACAACATCCCTATGATATGAAGAGGAAGTAGTCATTCCTGTGCTTCCTAATCAAGTAATTGATTGCATCTATTATTCATGAACTCCTCAGCCTGACATGAAGTTGTACACTCAGCACAGCTCCCCTTCTTTCTGCAGCTTTCCTCTCTGCTTACACTTCATTCATCCCCTCACCCTTCCAATACTCATCTAACCACATAAAACTGTGGAATTAGTTTGCCAACCTCTCAGCCTTCAAGGGCTGTACCCCAAAGCCCCGACTGCCAGTTTGCGTTTCGTTCAATATGGGCAGCCAGAAGTGTGAGGCTGTGCACTGGAGGGTACCGACGCTTCACTAGATCAGCCTCTGGGTAATGTCATTGCCACTTCCCAGCGACAAAATAGCTGAAGAGTCCTACCTTCACAAGAGCTACAACAGAGCACCCCTGCTGATTCAACAGAGAGGACTGATGAAATCACAGTTAGATCTAGAGACAATCCAACCGGGACGATTTCATGCAGTGTGTCTTTGTATCCCTTCGTACATAAATGCATATGGTAATCTTTAAAAAACTAAATCCGTGTGAGCATCAGTAAAGCTTTTTGATGTGAAAAACGAGGACGGCAATTTTCAAGCGACTAAATGGGCAAATAAGCCAACGAAGATCGTAATATATAATTAACATGCTGGAGTTGCTCCAGTGGCCAACAACAGTAAAAGCACTTGTCTGATACTTTGATTAATATTTAACATATTTATGTAGGAACTCCCTTCGCAAACTGTCCTCAAATACAATTTTTTGCTTACAAAGAGCTGTCATTTTCTATCCCTGGCTTTCTGATCATGATTGGAGCATAATAGCCATGCAGCATCCTGCCGAATTGCAGTGAATGCCTAAAGAGTTAAAAATGAACTTTTGTTTTTAACACAAAAAAAATGAATTCTTTAATCAACTTTCTATTTAAAAAGTATACTCACTGTTGCAAAAAACCTGAAAAATGGCTAATACAGAGGAATAAAAAGGTACATTTTTGCTGATTAGCCAACAAAGAAAACTAATCATGATCAAGTCTTTTGTTTAGTTAAAATAAATATATTGAGAGCTTGCAAGTTTAATGCACTGTTTCTTTTACCAAGTCTGTGGGTTTAAGCAGCATGTAAAAGAGAGATAAACACTACTGCCACAATAAATAATCAATGAGCAAGTCCCTTAGCTTCGTCCTGAGCCTCGATATTACCATCAAAAACAAAGTGTCTGGAGCCAAGAAATCACCATATCAATGGCACATGCCACAACAACCCTGCCCTTTGCTTTCCTTCCACAGATCATGCTAGATAAACCCCAAATAACAGAGAAATTAACAAATGCTTGACATTTGCTCAACATCCATTATTCTGACACTTCTTCAGAATTTCAAAAGGCTGAATGCATGCTTAATCAACATTCATATTCCCAGAGCGTGCCGCAGCACCATATTGCAGCTTGCCTCAGTGCCAATGAAAACGGCACATTAGGGCCCGATTCGAAAAACGTTCAGGGAGTCCTCACCAGGGAGCTGTGTGTGTGTGTGTGCGTGTGCGTGTATGTGTGTGTGCTTGCATGCGTGCGTGAATGTGTGTGTATGTGTGTGAATGAAAGAAAGTAGAGGGGAGAGTTAGAGAGAGCCACTGGCTGCGTTTGGAGAGGAGGGACCCTTCACACTTTAAGTATTTTCCAAAACAGAGGCATCTGCCCGTTTCTGCTCACCCTCCTCCTTCCATGACTGTGAAAGCCATATGAGGAGTGTGCTGAATGGCATTTTAAAGAGGGGGATAATCATTACATCCAGATTCATTCATAATATGGCACAGAAGGACACAGAGAACTCACATTCCCTCCTTCTTTTTCTCGCCCTCCTTACATAGATGCTCTCAGGGGACAAAGGGTGGAAGGACTGGGGTCCCTTCTGGACCCAGGGGAAACCAGGCAAGGCCTGAGAGAGCAGCCCATCATTTCCAATTCTAATATGTGGCAAGAGAAGGACCTAATGGGACTGATGTCACACTTCTGCCTGCACCAGCCTGCAATGAGCCCTCCCACCCCCCTTTGCTTCCGAGCTGTGGCCCAGATAGTTGGGCAGGACACCACGGCTGGCCAAGAGGAGGGCAAGCAATAGAGGGCAAGAATGGGGGTTGATATTTGCATGTGCCTCCATTGTGAGTGGGGGTAAAAAGTGACGGCACCGTATCCAATTCTTTGCCCCCCAGAGCAGCTCAGGCCCGGGAAGAGAGGCCAGGTTGACAGATGACTCCCAACATCTGTGTTATGCAGCCGTTACAGATGACAGACTCCACATTGCAATCTCTCTCTTTCTATATGTCTATGGAACCCGCCCACTCTCCTCCCACTATACACATAATACAACAGAAAGAATGACAGACCTCCCGTGGAAATTACCTTGAAATTGTCTATAACTGATTTTATTCAAAGTTTAAAATTTCCTCCCTCTGAGTACCAAATCAAAAGCAATGACTATGAAATGAATCTGCACTCAATAGCATTAACTAAGAATAATGGCTATTACCACTGCTCTACGCCACTGGGCCTCAAATTCATTTCTACTTTCATTTTTTTAAACAACTGCATTAATTAATGTAGTAAACAGAATTTCGGAATCATAGAATCATCCCATCATCACTATGTGATTTCATAACTGAAAGTACTAAATTATAGCCCAGCCATAATTGCAGTTGATTGCTATCAGCATGCATTACTATGACCTGTGTAATTAGATGTGTTTGTCTGATTACCAAAAACCTAATGTAAAAATCTGTGTTTATGACAAAATCATGTCATGCTCTCTGCACAAAAATATGGCACACACGCTCCTCTAAGAACTAGCACAGCCGCCAACATTACGCTAGCAGGCAGCATAATAATTTACAACTCAACACTATTTGCATAGTTTTGAGATAATGCAGTGCGATGCGAAATAATTTCATATCCAGATACCTGCCTTTTTTACACAACAATTATGGCCCAAATCTTTTGCCCACTCCTTCAGAGCGGCGGGTCCACAACAAACCTCTAAGCCCCCTCCAAACCCCCTGCCACCTTCAGTCTGGCCAATATTTACGCAGTGGCAGGACTCCCACACAGTCCAAGGGGACAAGAGGGGTATGGGGCGGGGGTGGCTGACTGCCGTGCCGGAGCGCATGCTAAGAGATGATGGATGGCCTAGTCGATATGTTATGTCTTAAGAGCCTGATTTCCTGCCAGTCCAATCACTAACCCTCCAGAGCCCAGCTCAGCTGATTGGACAACCAGAATAATTTTACAGGCTGTGAAAACACTGCTGTCGTGCCTGTCTGTCAGCCCAGTGACGAGACTCAGGGATTTTAAAGAGCAAGGGCCTCCCCAAGATTGGTTATGGTGAATGAAATAATAACAATAACCAGCACCTTCGGGAAGGAAAGATCGTGCAGAATTATTGGAATGAAAACGGAACAATGTTTTCTTTTGATTAATACACCCACCAGTACTACTTTTTGGAAAACAAAATGCATTTTGACTGTTTGTTAAGGACAGTTTGGATAAGGAAATCAAAAACGGGAGAGGGAACTCATGTGGAGGACCTCCTAATGGTTGTGCGTAAACATACAGGATATTGGATGCACTTTATACGCATGACATATTCCGTAAAATGCTGACAGTGAGAACAAAGGCGAGCCGTAGCTCGGTGGCGTCCCCTTTGGGGACCTGATACCTTCTTCTAGATTGGTGATTAGGGAACAATGGAAGTAGGAAGCTCCAAATACATGCGACTTTGTAAGTGACCTCAACGGGATCAGCCATGGTGTCCTGGTAGCCTTGGGGGATTACACATGTTACGTTCAATAAAGTGAGGGCCCTCAGTGTCAAGGAGAAAGGCAAACACAACCATTAACCTCTCTCTTCGATTGCTGGATGTGTCGGTGCTGCATAGCAAAACACTGAGTATTTCTTGGGTGGAATCCTCACACAAAAAAAAAGAAAAGTGGAATAAATGATTGATTGTAACAAGTGCTTTTAATTGGGATCACAAATATCAGGTAATGTTAGATGAAGCAACAGGAACAAGAAAAAAAAATGTGTGTTGCTGTGAGGAGTTTATGGTGCGGCAGATGTAATCAATGAATTCAACTCAACATGAAAACATTAAAACAAGACATGTTGGAATGAAAGACTTTCTTTTCATATTAGTTTTTTTTGTATATTTCACACAGTGCTCTTTGACCATGTATTATGTATATAGTGTGGTACAGTTAAGGAGGCTCATGCAGGACACGCAGACGACACGTTTGCACATGTGGAGGAGGCTCCTGAGACCAACACAGGCCGGTGAGTGTCCACTTACTTTGGGAATTTCTCCTTCAACGTCTTCATGCATTGCCGGGTGGGTCTGAGCTGCTCGGTCGTTCTCACGATGTCTTTATACTCAGCTCGTGACAGTCTCATCTCCCCTTTAATCGCCTGCCGTGTCTTTCTGCGCAAACAGGTCACTTTAATTAGCAAACGCTACGGCGGAAATCTGATTCCGATAAGCAAACAACGCGCCAGGCGTGCTGACGAAATCAGCTGCATCGTCGCTGCTCACCAAACATAGCTAGATGTTTTGGCTAGCGTGACCCACTGAAAGCACATGGCGAAATAAAACACGATGTCTCGTCGTAAAAGGATTATTGAGCGGCTACTTTATTTAATGCGCTGTTAAATATGATCGCGGAGCAGTAAATAGCATGTAAAAAGGCTTGTTTACCATTGATTCCGACTGCCTGTAGAGCGTTTCCCAACAGCTGCTTCCCGCTTGGATGTTGAAGAAGGGACGTCTGTGTGAGAAGCGCTTTGATTGGTCGAAAAAACACATAGCTGAGCATACTGGGCGGTGGTTGGTTGTTTTGTAACACGGGGGCGGGCTCCAGCGGTGACACGCTGCTGTGGTCGCTTGTGTCTCTGGTCCTCTTAAAATGTAAGCGACAGTCTGACAGACAGGCAGCTCCTCGGGATGAAAAGGTGGAGGCTGACTTGCAACGCTGGTCAAATGCTCTAAAACCCGCCTGGATAAAACACATAAATACTAAGATACAGCGGTCGAGTGGAATTTTATTCACGGGAGAGAGAAAGAAGGGAGCGACTTCCCCACTCTGCAGCCTGGAAGTGTTGCCTTTCACTACGTGTTGCTGTGTCACCAATCTTACTTTTTCATTTTGCTGTACACCTGCAATTACTTTTATTCGCACTCATCGAGCCATAGCAGGAACCACAACGACGTTTTTTTTCTGTTTATATACATATCAGAAACATGTATATCTGTCCTAAATGACTCTGTTGTGATTTGTGTGTTTTGTTTTTTTGTTTTTTGTTTTGTATTCAAGACTGTAACATTACCTCTGTTTCAACACATAACCTAGGTTTTACACGTAAAAAAAAGTTTAATTAAAACGTGGTATTCAGTGAAGCTTGTGACAAAAAAAATAACTGTCCTCATTTTATGCTATTTTTATCAATGGGACATTGCAAATCTAAAACAGAAATTCTACCTATTAAGATTAGTTTCATAGTGGGGGTGAAGTAATTAAAATCTCACCTAAATGGAGTCATAGGAGTTCACTGTCACTGATGTCCGTATATATATTGCATTTTTTCACCTTGCAGTGGTTGAATCAGGGATGGTGAAATTTGGTTCCCCTGAGAGAATATGAGTCTGGGCTCTCCTTAATTATTTCTTACATCCTGCAGGAATTTCTGTGGGCCATCTCCAACCGTGGGCCCCCAGAATCATCAACACCTTTCACCTCACCAATGAAGGCACTGCTTTAAATCCCTCTGGCATGAATATGTAAATGAGCGCAAAGCTGATGATTTACTGTAGTGTACGGTCATAGAAAAAGTGTAAAACATGGGGGGGGATAATGTCGACACTAAGGGATAAACGTGTACTTTCACTACAGTTGTAACACATGACACTTAAGGTCTAATTTGACAAATGTCTCCCTTAAGATCAATATTATTTTACAATGGCATTATTGTTTAATTAGTCTCTGAACAGTGCTAAAGCTCGGTCTGTTCTAATAGATATTTAGGTGCAGGGAAGTGTGTCTAGCCAAAGAATTCTCTTTTTCAAATCAAAATTTTAACCTTGTAATTTTACAGAAATATATAATTGGCATCAATTAGCCTTAAAATGAAAAAAAAAAGCATCACATTGTTGTCTGCAAGCCTGTATGAAGATATCAGATATTCTGGAGCAGAATAAAACATTCTTTAACAACAACTTAGGTGGCTTCTCACATTGTGTGTGGACAATGTATTGATGAGCAAGAAAGGCTCTATCTGACCTGTGGTGCATCAGAAAATAGAGCCCATTGTTGTTGGGCAGTGTAGTATGATGACTGAGATGAGCTGAGGTCTCGGGATGTGTGTTCATCGGCACAGTCCCTGGCTCTGAAAAGGCTCAGTGCTCTGTGGTGGCTACAAAAGGGAGCTGTGTAGTGGGATTGGTATGGCCAGATAAGATCAGGGCCTCTGAGGAAGTCTGGTCTGATTGCTACAAAGGGCTGAGGTCAGGGGCAGGAGGAGGTATCACAGGATCAGGGAGTTTGGTGGGGAGCGGTGTGTGTAATAAGTATAAAAGGATCAGTGTGATGTGATGGTATAAAAAGATAAAAATCAGAGTGAAGACTGCAAGTCAGGGCCCTGTAATGGCCCCAAAAGCAAGGGGATCAGAGAATTTGTTGTGTGTGAAGGTGTCTACTTTTCTGTGTGTGTGTGTGTGTGTGTGTGTGTGTGTGTGTGTGTGTGTGTGTGCGCGCACGCGCATTCTTTGCATGAATCAGTTTGTGTGCTTCTTTGATGGCTGAAAAAGCCAGAGTTGTGCCGTGATGAGAGCTGAAGGAAAGAGAGTGAGGTGATGGCAGGGATACAGGGGAGGATACGGGAGGAAAGACGGGGGCTTCGGCGGCTGCGTGTAAACAGGGCAGTGGTACACACAGTGCCGTTAACCAGCTGTGAAGCCTGCGCACAGTGGGAGACGAATTTACAAAGGACGTCTCCCTCTGATATCCAGGAGATGCTGCTATGATCTCTGCTCCACTGCTCTCGGCACACCATTGTAGTGCTAAGCACTGTGCCACTAATGGCACTTATATACCTTAATGCCTGGAAAACATTTACATATTTCTTGCAGCACGGGGGAAAGTGTGTGGCTGCGGAGGGGAGAGAATGTGTGTGTGTGTGTGTTTGAAAAATAGTTTTTTATCGACAGCGTTTTCAGTCGATGAATGTAAGATTTGTGAGGTCGTGTAATTTCCTCTACTCATCACATAGTTGAAGGAAATTGCAAGTTCTCCCATGTCTCACACATTAGTCCCTTCTTAGCATATACAGTGATATTACTCACTATACAAAGAGAGCATTTTGTTACACTAGAGCGTCAGCATTACTGTCATAATGTTTCGTTTTTTTTCCATCGGAGAAGTCAGTGACTTCACTCCTCTGCACCACAGAATTGCTCTTGAATCTTCAGGGAGTCTGGGATCTCAGCTCTAAAAATCACAGTTTAAACATGAGGGAAGCCATAACCAGGAAATGCCTGTAGTATTAGCAAGGTATCGGATTCATGCATTCCCCCCCTGAACAGCATGACTGCCTCTGAAAATCCCACATCCATATTTTACATCATGCAAGACAAGACACATGTGTTTCACCTTGCCTTTCAAACGTGTTTCTCCCATTTATTTTATTATCCTTTAATGAATTTAATTAGTGGACATGTAATTAAATGCAATTGTGCTCACCCCCATAGCATACACACACACTCATAAACAAACACACTTGCACACATTTTGGCAGTAAATTGCTGAAAACGAAATGCACAACATGGGCAAATTTACTGGATTAATAGGGGATTGATAATATTTTGGGATTGTATTTCACTCTAAATGGCTGCAAGTGGAAACAAAGGCTGCAGCCCAGGCTCATTAATCATAGTCAACGGGTTGCCCGGGTGCAATTTGCATGACCGAGGTGGCTGCACATGCTGCTGCTCGGCCTGCGTTGTTGGATCTGCCTCGATTTGGCCAGACTGTTAACGCTGTGTCAATCAAAGATAACCCAATAACAGTGTGACAAAAGAAGAGGGGAAAAATCATTTTCCCCTCATTATCCAGCGCTCCTTCCCTTCCCCTGCTCCCCCTGCCCTCCCTACTTCTTATTTTAGTTTTTGCTAATTATACTGGCCTGATGAAAATTGAAACGTTTTCTCTTTCATTCATTACTGAGCGTTCAATTGCTTAAGAATGACGTATTTTTAGAAATATATGAGCGTGTTAAATATTTCATTTGCTAGTATATGAATATGGTTTAGGGCATGTTGCTATGATAATATTCGGCTCGAATGATGCACATATATATATATTTATATTACAGTAAACAGAAGAGAGCAATCGCTTTTGGGCTTGATGCTGGATTTTGTTAGTCGCACTTTTTCTCCTCAACAAGCCATTTTAACTGCAGATAATTGGGTTGGACTATGATGCAGTGAAGTTTTAAATGAAGAACAATTTCACAAAGTTGTAATCTCACCACAGGCTTGATACCCTGAATTCCAATTATCTCATCATGAACTTTTAAAAGAGGCAATTTTTTAATGGCTTTTTAACTCCACGAGAGGTGACTGAGAGAGTGTGTATGTGTGCTCATATATGCGTGCATGTGTATGTAGATGAGTTGAAGTTGATGCATGTGTGTGTGCAAGGCTTTTTTTTTTCTTTTTCTTTTTTTTCCATGGTGTGAAGCACTCACACACACACACACACACACACACACACACACATGCGCCCACCACCACAAAGCGACATGTGTAAGCTGCTTGTGTCTGGTCCGGACTCTCTACCTAGCTCTGCCACCACGGCTCATACTGTGTCCCCCCACCCCCGATATCCTGGGGGCATTTTTCTCATTATCAAATATTGTTTGATGTCTTTGTTTCTTGATGATTAACAATGGTCACCAAACAGTGGTCTGGATTGTTTAAAATTTAATTTTGGGGCTCGGAAATATACCTGCGGATGGGAGGACTGGTGGGGACGCGCATTTTATGCATTCTATTTTTCATGCTGGAAATGCAAGAGGACACACACTGAAAAGCACAATAAATCCTAGAGGAGAATCATTAGTGGAATACTCGTGGTTTTTATTACCATTGTTATTCAACGCTGTATTGAGATGCAGTAAATTATTCTGTTTATTATGGGTTTATGGATTCAGTCTTATTTTCAGAATAATTATGTTGTTCCTCTTCCTGCATAAATAAAACTTATCTCTGCGCATTTCTTTGTGTTTAATCTGTAATGTAAATGCTACATTTATACACAGTAAATATTTATTTTCAGCAGTGGTGAAATTAGTTTTACAAAATAATTATTTGTGCATCTTTCACATATTGTTTGCTTATACTGCTGTGACCACCTATATTTTTCTGTGGTTATTTGAACATCGTGAAGATGAAAATCGTACCTTAGGAATGAAAGATTTATGACAAAATTGACTTTGTAAGCAAACAAATAGGGAAACAATGCTCTCCCCTAATGTCAACATGTCAAAACTATATTGAATACTTGAAATATCTGTGTATCTAAGTCAAAATAGCAGCTATTGTATCGGTCTAATGATATCATCCTCTGAAATTTGGAGTGAAAGAAAAATGGCAGAAATGAGCAGTACCATTGTCTGCTCCGTTTTATTTAAACAAATTGCAAGAGCAGAGAGACAGACTGAGGGAGAGAACGAGCGAGGGAGAGGAGGAGAGACAAAAAGAGAGAGAGCGAGAGTGAGAGAGAGAGAGAGAGAGAGAGAGGGAGAGTGTGTGCTCTGTAAATGAAAGGTTATGCGTCACCCCATGTGTTTGTATTGTCAATAACTGGAGAAGGCTGTCAAGAAAGTGGGGAGATAAAGGTCAATAAAGTGGACGGACAGACTTTATGACGCTGCCATCGCCCACTTCACAAAGAAAGACTGACGGATGG
>CAAKHG010001555.1:1745-13696 GCA_901007715.1 Dactylopterus volitans
CATCATGACCACTGGTGAAGTGAAAAACGCTGATCCGGTTACCATAGCACCTGTCAGTGAGTGGGATATATTGGACGGCAAATGAGCATTTTGTCTTCAAAGTCGATGTGTTCGCAGCAGGAAAATTGGGCAAGCGTAAGGATTTTTGCTGCCTTGACAAGGAAGAAATTATGATGGTTTGATGACTGGGACAGAGCATCTCCAGAACCGCATCTTCTGCGGGGTGTTCCTGGTCTGCAGTGGTCAGGACCTATCAAAAGAAAGAAAAGTGGTGAACCAATGTCAGGGTCAGGGGGTGCCATGGGTTATCGATGCACGAAGGCTCGCCCATGTGGTCCGATCCAACAGACGAGCAAATACAGATCAAATTGCTGAAAAACTTAATGGTGGTTCTCATAGAAAGAACACACAGCGTATGGCAGTTTGTTGCGCATGTGCCCGCGTAGCTGCAGACCCGTAAGGGCGACCATGCTGACCCCTCTCCCCTGCTGAAAGCGCCAACAACAGAAACATCAGCTTCAGAACTGGACCCTGGAACAATGGAAGACGGTGGCCTGGTCTGACGAGTCACCTTTTCTTTTGACATCATTGTGATGCTTTGGGCAAAGTTCTGCTGGGAAACTTTGGGTCCTGCCATTCATGTGGCTGTTGCTTTGACACATAGCACCTACATTAGCATTGCTGTGGACCACGTGCACCTGTCAAGTTAGTTCAAGTGGTTGGTAAACAACCAGTGAGTCGTCAGTGCCCGGTTGCTAATGTTGAAACTCAGCGGTAAACTCAAACAATCTCTCAAACAGTCAGGAGCATAATTTTCTGAAGAGAAAGAAGACATACAGACACGAGCCACCAGCCAAAGCCTGCTGATGCTTTTCCGCACAACACAGCACAACTGTGTCGTTACCTGGAAGCTAAAGGCTCCTTGAACTTGTTGCTTTGTCTCGTAAAATATACCAAACAACAGACACTCAACGCCACTCAAAACATTTATCAGCTGTACGGTTAAAAAAAAAAAAGGCTCATCTTTCCCTGATTGTTGCAGCTGCCTCACCAGACACGTCAGGGGTTAAAGGTTCAAAAATGCAGTGTCAAAATTATATTGATATGAAATACAATAAAGTGAGGCCCTTTGGATGTCAGGGGCAAAGAGGCAGATGCTCAAGCAACCTCAAGGTCCACCTGCACTCGCCAGCATCTTGATGCCTTTGTCCTCGTTCTCATGAAAAGTTGCTTCAAGGACTTCTGTTATTTTTCTCGCCACGAGTGCAGTCCCTCTCTACAGCCAAGCCGACTGTAGCGGGCAGGAAGATGAAAAGTTAAAACATTCTGCACAGGAGTTTTGTACGCTAATTCCAAAGTCTGCTGAGCGATTGAGGCCGCTGGGAGGAGACTCGCTGTGAGCATCTTTTGAATAGTAATACTGCCTGTCCTAAGAAGAAAACTGGACGGCGTGTCCAAAGTTGTATCAAGATGTTTAAAGTTTTCGACGATTTCAACTCGTCGGAATGGACCGGTCGCCGGGTAGTTCCATATTTTAATGTTTTGAATGGTTTTTTTCATGACTACACTTTCTTAAAGCGGTTAATTTGATGTTACGGTCAGCTCCCCTTTTTGTTACTCCATTTTTTTATGATTTTTTGCCCCAGCACCACTACAGATGAGGGTTCTCGCTCAGCGTCTTGTCTAAGGATTTAAATAATGAGAATGAAATGAAACGGTCAATGATAGTGGAGATGTGACTGTGCATGGCTTACAGGCTATAAATAACACCATTATAACATTGTACACCCGTACAAAAAACAAAATATTTTTGCTACTTTAATTGCAAACAGACGGATCAACAAAGATAAAAGCATAACGTCCTTGGTGGGAGTTGAGATTTAAGGTAGCGCTGATATTTTTCATACATACTGTATATTTTTCCATATGTTCTGAAAAAACGACAGCCCCCCGGGGGGCTGCCAACCATTGCCAAGTCCATTGCTGTGAGGTCTTCCAAACGTTTCAGTGAAATGGTTGAATCTGAGTTCAGACTCTTATACTTAATTCTAAAAAAGAATTTTTAAATGTGTGATAAAAAGAGGACAGTGCAGGAGGGGTGGAGGAATTATAAAAGGAGAAGTGTGGTGGATGGGGGAGGGGGAGTGGGAGGGGGGATAGACAGCGAGGAAATGTGACGTGAATTGGTGGATTAAAGAAGGGAACAAGGTGTGTGGTGTGTGTGTGTGTGTGTGTGTGTGTGTGTGTTTGAGACAGCAGAGCAGTTAAACTGTTGTGTTCATCTCTCCCTCTCTCACTCTCATTCTCTCTCTTCCATCTCTAGCTGAAGGCAATAATATGATGATTGGGATATGATCTATAGAGCTTTGGCCTTGAGCAGGGATTGCTGTCTGGTTAGCCTTCACACATACACATACTGACACGCACACACGCGCGCGCGCACACACACACACACACACACACACACACACACACACACACATGTGCGCGCACAAATACCCGCTTTAATCCAGCCTTCATTTACACTAGACAGATGATTTTGCCTTGTCCTGTAAATAAGTCAGCCAGCGTTCTGCTCTCTTTCCTCTCTCTCTCATTTACTTTTCCGTCTGTTCGATCTCCCTTCCTCACATCCTTCAATCCACCATCCACCCTTCAAGGTTTTCTCGCGTTCTTCCTCTAGTTCAACCTTGTCCAGGTTCACCTGGTTTGCACCTTTTCTCCGTTTTCCCCCCTCAGCCTCTCCCCTCTATCCCATCTAATTTCTTCATCCGCCACCATCCTGCCTTCCATTTGGCTCCCTGCCCCACCCAACACACTCAACTCACAAAACACACACACACACACCAAGATGTCAGGAGAAGGCCCAAGCGCATATGTGCGTGTAAATATATATATGTGTGTGAGCCAAGATTTTGTCACAGCTTGAGCGGTCTGACTTTTCTTACTCTGGATCAATGAACACAAAGAACGCTGTCCCACACACTGCCCTTAGGAATCTGTGTGTGTGTGTATGTTGCGTGTGTGTGTGCGCGTGTGTGTGTGCGTGCATGTGCGCGCGTGTGTGTGTGTGCGTGTGTGTGTGTGTGCGCGCGTGCATGCATGCTTGTTTAGATTGAACTCCCAAATATAGTATATCTAACATATCTCCTGTGAACACTGCGGTAACCGAAACTGCTGCTGCGTGTGTGTGTGTGAGAGGGTCGTGTGACCAGTGACCTATGTGGTTTGAGGCCTGTAACAATAATCCATGCTAGTGGGGGAGGGAGGAGGAGTGGAAGAAAAAGTGGGAGGGTGGTCTTGAGATGGATCGATATGTCAGCAGTGCACTCTACTTCTGTCTCTCCCCCCTTCCTCCATTACAGCCTCATCCTACCTCCTCTCTCCCATCGCCATCCATCCAACCACCTACTCACTAATTTGGATTGTCTTCACCTTTTTCCATCTTTCTGCTCTGTTTCTCTCTCTCTCTCTCTTTCTCTCTCTCTAACTCTCTCCTTTCCTCTACTTTTCCCAAACCCTGCCCTCCGTCCTCTCTCTTTTACTCATCCCTCCTCTCCCATGGCCACTTGCCGTTCCGTAAAAATCTATTTTCCCTCACTAAATCAGTGTCTGCATCTCCGCTCATCGCTCTCCCTATTCCGTCTCTCACTCGCTCTTTGAAGGCTGTTGTCTATTTCTGCGCATTTCTAATCTACCTGAAGTAAGCTGCACGACTTCTGGGGCACAATTGTGAGCAGTAAATAAATATCTAGTGTCTTTGCTTGTATTTCTTTATTTTTTTGGGGGGTCTGTTTCTGCCTTCCCCATTCATGCAGTATAACTATGGGAACGTCCAGAGTGTCTGTGGCGTCTGCTTTTGGTTTCTTTTTGTTGTGCTCAGAGCTCTATCGCACAGGCCACCATTTATTGAGCTCACACTGTCGGGCAGTGTTGATATCATAGGCCTTGCACACAGGCCTCATAAATGTTGTGCTCTAACGCTGTTATTGTAAGTCACCAAAATAAGTAAAATATTAATATAATGATATTAACATTTACTATAAAAGAAAAAATAGGTTTTAATTTTACATTAAATCTACCTCGGGGCACCAGATAACTAATGTTACAAATCAGTCTCAAGAAAGTTATTTCGTTAACACATAACTTGATTAATAATTTAGGTAATAACTATAATCAAATTACTTTATTAACAGTGGCACAGATGAAGGATTTGGGAGTTCTCGCAGAATTTCTCTCTGTACAATATCAAGTTTTAAGAAGTTTATTGAATAACAAAGGAAAGTCAAACAACATACATAGATCTAACCAAGCTACAAAGGAACTATGTACAGTGTGTGTGTGTGTGTGCGTGTGTTTGTTTGTCTGTGCGTGTGTGAGTATGTGTGTGAGTATGTGTGTGCGCGCGCGTGCGTGTGTTTGTGCGTCTGCATTAAGATGGCCGCCAAGGCTGACCAATGTGATGCAGAGGAAGGGGAACGATACTCAAATGATCAGTCAGATGGCGAATGAGAGACTAAACAACCAGCTCAAGTAACATTAAATTGTGTCAATATATTCACTGGCAAAGTTGATGACTTCTATGCTTAGTCAAATGCAAATGAGGCAAGCTGACTAGGCCCAGTATGTTACCAGGTCACGCGAAAGAGAAAAATGCCGCTGATGTGTTGGTATGCAGGTCCTTGCTGCTCTAAAGTTCAGCTGATGTAACATCCTGTTGTCCTTGTCCAGTGAACTGTGGAAGTCCTGGCCGTGCTTGGAGTCCCATTACCTTGGTTCTCCTGGTGGAGTTAGTGCAGGTTAACTCTTTGGCTCCTTGGCTGGTTAAAGTCAACTGGCAGACTTGTGTCATGCAGGTGGTGTTCATCTTATCCTTTGATAGGCACTTGCGTCATCACCAAGGCTCGGTCCAGTGGAGGCCTTTGTCTTATGCAGGCCTCATGGAGGGTTGAAGCAGCAGCAGCAGCTGAGGAGCTGCTGGAGAGCTGGAGTTGCTGAGCTGATAAGATCGAAGAGAGGAAGAGCAGGAGCACGGAGAGGGAGGAGAAGGCTCCTTCTCCGTTATATATGGCATGGTGACCTCAGGGGTCCTGCCCACACAGTAGCCAATGGACACTGGAGTTGGGGTTTTCACACCCAAGTGTGAAAGTTTTAAGAATGCTGGGATTGAGTTCAGTGGCTCTCCTTTGTCTGGAGAGCAAAGGAAGCCATGCGGTCTTTACCTTCATTTTGTATGGACGAGGGCACAACATTTTCTCGTCATGTGAATCATTCTCCTACATGCCAGATGTGTCATGGGAAAGGATCGTAAACCTTTTGGCGCCGGCGCCAACTTGATTTCCGCCCCGACGTTGGAGGACAACCTTCAGACTTTCTGGCCAGTGTCAGGTTTCTGAACACGGCTGCGAGGTAACCATTTGAATCAAAAGGCTGAATAACAAATATTTACCTTCAGAGGTTATTGCAGTATAATTCTGCGATAATCACCTCGACCTTGCCTTCGTCTGTGGCGCATTTTATTCACCTTCTCATCCAAAAGCAATGCAGTCCTCAGCTTTAAATCAAGGAAAATTAAAGTAATGATAGCGTTAATGTACTGAGGCATAATAGATCACCATATCTGAGGATTATTTCTGTCATTATTATGTAATTTTACTTATGTATGTATTTTCATAACTAAATTGTTTTGCATTATTATATCCCACTTAATCTTGCTTCTGCTTTGTTTTGTTTAAAGAAATTGGCTTTTTGCCCTTGAACACCATATAAGCCTACTAGATGATGCAGACTCACCAAACTATCTGTTCACGCTGAACAATTTCACCCATAACATGATTCATGTTTACCATAAAATAGAATGAAAAAGACCCGCGGTAAATTATTTCTCGAGGAGGAGTTTTATGTTGGATTTTTATTGAATCTGTTTGAGAGAGGTGCTGTCATACTTTCACGATTGTTATCAGGACTGTGATGTTTGAATGTTTTTAACTGTACAGGGTTATACTGAGAGCTGTCCCTACTACTTTGGTCAACCCACTCATGTGAATTAAGGTGACAAAATAACTCTGAAACAGATTCAAGAAAAATTATATTCTTTGGTATCCATGCAATGGTGTTTAATGTTGTAGCCAGCAGATAGAGAGCCGTGCAGTGAGAGAGCATCACACCCATAACACATTAAGACATGTGGTGACAGCTCTGTTTTGCTAGAATGATGCCAAGTTTTTTAATAAAGGTTTACTTTTCAAACCAACCAGAGTTTTTAAATCAACATGAATATTAAGAGATTATCTGGATAAGCAGAACCCTTATTGGAGATCTACATGGTTACTTTCTTACCTGAAAAAATGTCGAGTTAGGCTGAGGCATGAGAGCAAAAAGGACCATTTGCTTCGATTTGTGCCATTTTTCATCTTAAAGAGACGAAATGCTTTGTGGGGCAGTTGAGTGTATCCAGTCGGCCTTGTGTACAGAAAATACACATGCACTTGGAACACAATTAATTGGCACCCCTAGTTAGACTGAATAGTACATACAGGTGAATCTAAACATTCAGGCTGAACATTACACATAAAAGAACCTTCCTGTTCTACTTCACCTCACATCCATCACTCTTTCACTTCTCGCTCTCCCAATCGCTTTTGTCATCCATATCAAATGCTTTTGAGGAAGGGGGAAAAAAAAGCATGTTTGATCGAAGGAATTGTTTGGATGAGACATGGCAACTCAAATCACTGATGACTAACGCGCGCGCGCGTGCACACACACACACACACACACACACACACACACACACACATACACACACACAGAAGTGTAAGGAACTTACATACACCATCATGTCTCACACTCCGCTCCCCCTTTTTTTTTTGTTGGAGCACAATTCAAAGATCAGCCCGAGGCACTATTTCTCTTTTAACTCGACCCTTTTCCCTTCTTACATCACTCCCTGAGTCTATGATAGTGATGATTTGACTCTATGACACTAAATTGTCTGATACCGACACACTCACAATCGCGCACCTGGGTACCTTGCGTGTATGTGTGTGCGCGTGTGTGCATACATGCATCATTTTCTCATCGGGGACCACGATCATCCAGTCTGAAATCTGGCATCTCTGGGGCTCGACTCTCCTGCATTTGGCTTTCATCTCCTTCCTCTGCTCTTTTCTCTTCCTTCTACATATGCTCCTCGGGGACGCAGCATCCACCTCTCATTTCTTTAATTATGCTTTTTAATTCCAACAAGCCCCGAGCAATGTTTTCAGAATTTATTAGTCTTTGTGACAGGTGACGAGAACGCTGTCCCTTAAAGAGACGTGTTCCATCATATTTGTTTCATTTTTAATTAAACGCTCTAAACAACAACATCTCATGTCTTTTATGTGATTGGTCAGCCGCGTATAGCAGCGACTGTGAAGAGCCGTGTTATATTCCCACCACACATGCTAGCACCTCCTGGTGTTGCATGCCTTTCTCTGCCTCGGGGCGTAAAGTAATGAATCCAGGACTACACTGTGTGTCATAACCATCACTTGCAGAATAAACAGACGAGATCCCACAATTTGTAGAAAACCAGTTAGCAGCTTAGTAGTAGTGAAGTCAATAACCCTGAAAAGTCCTGATAACACCCCCTCCGCCCCCGCCTTCCTGCAAATTTAGCTGTCCATATTCTGACTATGGCTCTTCTTCATTCGTTAATTTTTAATGTGTGAAATGACTGGTCACACTGTTTTAAAAATTAATTTTTGCAATGCAATGTGAAGACCGCAGCACTCGCCATGTAGGGAGAATATTCTATTAGCCAGAAAAAATGCATTGCAAAAGTTCAAAGTTCATCAGGGTGACCCATTAAGTTTGCAATATGTCTATGATTTCATCAACATTTTATGTATTTGATTCCACGCTTTAATATTGGTCATGCAGAAATCTGTTCAGCATAGTATCGTGCAGCAAATATTAGTACATTTTTGCAGCGTTGCAGCGTTTATGACAGGTTTTCGCTGCTGCAATCAAAATGAGTGGGGTGAAATTAAGCTTAGTAGTTTTCCTTTGAGGACGTAACTTGCAGTCGAGTAAAGGTTGTAACAAAAATATTGCATCATAACTCCCGTCCAACTTGCAAAGCTGCATTCCTGTGGGATTTGCGACATTATAATGCTCCCAAGAATACTTTACATATTGCGAGGCTCCAACTCAGCAAGCAGACCAGACCAATCAGCATCTTACAGATGAAGCTATGGGCGTGGTTTGCAAAACAAAACAACGATGGTGGCTCCTGAACGTCAAGCATACATAACACTGGAGTATAATATCTGAACTTCAATGAAAGAATGGCAAATGTTTTCACTCTTCTCCCAGTTGTTTTGAAGTTCGCTCGTGATTGACATGTGGTTCATCCAATCACCTCTAAATATTTTTCAAAAATGCCCTCCCTTATTTATACAGTTTTCAAGGCAGACTTAGTCAGGTTATCTCACCCTCCCACTTTGTTTTCAGTCCTCCTACGTTGTGCTCATTCGATTTTAATGCACATGTTTGTTCAACATTTGTTGTTCTCATATGTGCTCCATAAATAAATCAAGACCAATGAGCATCTACTGAGGATCCCATTACTAAGGGTGAAACCATGCTGGTTGCAACAAAACAAACCAAAGCTAATTTGTTAGCAGACAATAAATCTGCTGCCCTCAAAAGAAGCAAAAAGAGTCCCTGGCTTTATGACTTCAACCCACAAACTCTTATTACAGCCATGTCTGAGCTGGTTGTCATCCTTCTTTTAACTATTTTCTCTTGCGTTTTTTTTTTTTTTTTTTGTTGGCAAAAAAAAAAAGTTTTCTTAAGGCAATGCTGTGGTTAAAATGACTGTGCTATGGTCATAGTTTAGGATAAACAAACGATTGTCTCGCCTGTCAGAAAGTCTGTGTATTTCATTTTCAGTCCAGTGCTTTCTTCAACATCCAGCCACCCTTCAACACTTTTCCACCAGTCTACAGTTGCGTGGCCCGTGAAGGCCATCTTGCCCTCAAGTTCCTCCGGAGAATTCTGACTTTGGATAAGCCTCCTTCTCTTTATTACGTATGTCAGCGTGATTTCGAATGAAGTTTTCTGACTCCTGGGTCCCGGAGCGTTTTTGTGCTTCACTTGGGTCTGCATGGCTGCTGTATTTGAGCACAACCGGGCTAGACTGATCACAAATTACCCAATACAGGTAGAAGTGATATAGACCCTTTTCTTGGGCACATTGAGAGCCTGTGTCTGACTGCTAATTCCAGAGTGGGGCTAGCAAGTGCTACAGCAGCTTTTGTTTGCGCTGATGCGGTGAACCACTTTTTTAATGACAGCAGAATGCAGAATTGACGTTCATTAGCGAGTGTGAGTCGACATGGCAACACCCTCTCGCCCCCGGCCTTCACCTGCGTCTGTGGCCTGAAAAGGGACACGAGGCAACATTTTAACTCGACTGCTGACTCAGCAGTCCTGGAGGACGCATTAATTCAGAATCCTTCAGCGGCGGGTACATTTATCATGAAATGCTTTCGTTTTAATTAGCTGTACGAGTTGCATGTCTTAGCTGCTAGCTTATCAAGTGCAGCTCGACTCTCGTGCTGTTTTGTCGCGGGGGAAAAGGAAGCCGGGCAATAATTCTGCTACTTGTTCTGCGTTGTTGAACTAATTTCAAGCATCTGAAGACAAAAGGATCAATTTGTTTCCGAAAATGGGTTCAACGTACTCAGCAAAGTGCCATTTCAGGGGTAATTAAGAATGATATGGCTTCAAATGACTAATCCTCCTCTCAATGTTATTCTATACGGGGAGAAGTAGTCACTCGACAGCGACACATAATTAAAATCAATCATTTAATTCAGGCTGCTGTTTCTCAGCTCCCGACATGTTTTTCTTTTCAACTTCCAAAGGTCCCTCCATCCCTCTATCTTCCATCTCTCCATCCCTCCCACTCTCTGGCCTGGTTTGCAGTCCCTCTTGCCATCTCCCTGTGAAACGAGTAGCAAGGCCCTCCACCCACTCGCTCTCGCTCTCTCTCTCTCTCTCTCTCTCACACACACACACAACCATATGTTTCTCATGAGAAGATAGGAAGATAGGAGGAAGAGATTTGAAAAATAAAGACAGGAGGCAAAGCAGAGCGGAGGCATGTATGTGATGATTTGCATTAGCTGTCTATTGATTCGTAATTTTGGTCGTGACGACTGGCTGCACGGGCCTTCAACTCTTTGTTTGCTCAGCCATGGCGAATGTAGCCGCAGAATTTTTCAGTTCTTTTATTGATTCCCAACTAGCCAGAAAATGGAAAACACTTCACCGCTTGAACTACTTGACTTCTACCAGGCATCCAGCAATTTTCTCTCGGCTAAATGTCATTACAAAGTTGTTCAAAACACTTGTTTGAGAGGACTGGCCAGTCAATGAAAGTTCTGACTGACGTTAAAACTGCTTTGTTTTCAGATTTTTTTCTTCTTCTAATGTTTAAGATGTTTTTATTGTTTAGAATATTATGGTATACTAACAAACGTTAGGGTTAGGGAACAGTTTTGTGTCACTCGGTTTTGTCAATCGTAAATATGCTGATGTAATCAAGGAATCATTGTCCACCAAAGGGCAGTGATGAAATATTTCATCTTTATAATGTGCTCGAAAGCTTTGATGACCCAAGAACTCAAGCAAAACCTGACCTCAGGTGGGCCTACAGTGTTATTTTTGGGTTTGAACTGTCCAGGACCCGCCAAGTCAGGTCAGAAATTCAGATAATGCTTGGGAGTTTCTCAATGCATATCTTGTATTCATGCTTTTTCCATTTCGAGTACATCAGTGTTTCAGACTTGTTTAAGTCCTCAATCATGTCACTGTTCAATACTGCTGTGACGTACATCTGACTTGAACATTTGTTGTAGTTAGAATAAATTTTAAAAAAATGCGAAAGTCACATAAGTGACGATTGAGCTGTTCTGTAAATGAAATGTTCCCCTTCTTTGTTGGTAAAATGATGCACTGTTCTACATCATATTTCATGTATTTAGACGACTTGTCTAATTTGTCCTCCTAACTATGTTACTGTTAAAAATGATCGCTGGGTTCCCTAGTTTAATTTAACTGATGGCCCAGGTCTGGCTAGTTGATTAATTGAGCCGATTCTTAATGAAAATTCTAAAGTAAACACTGGATTTTTAATATTTTTTTTTTAACTTTCTTTTGGCTTGGATAAATTCCCAGTCCCTACCGCCCAGACTCTGGCTCCAAATTACATCATCAATGTAAAATGGCTCCAAATTACATCACCGATGCAAAATGGCACCACCTTGAACCATTAATTTTACGGTTTTTGTTTTTGCAGAGTTGTAGTGAGTGTATACGCTTTATGCTTTTTAGTGATTCTGTCGCTGTTTCATACTTTATTCCGTTACTGTACTCAATTGCGAGGTGCAATACCCAAAAGTTGCTTGCGGCTGTTCTGTACATACTTACACTGCAATGTCTTCCATGTTAAACCTGTAGTCCTGATCATCTAAACTGCAACTTTTCTTGTTTCACTTAAATTTAGTCAGCTGGTACTTTGGTTTCACACTTTGCAAAGCAGTGGACCCCCATACTACAATAACAGACTCATCGGAGGTATGTGGATTCGTGGATTCTCGTATAATCACTATTCCCATATTTGTTCCAAACATGCCGCTGCTCCCTCGTTTGTGTCCCAAAATAAGATTTTAACACGGCAAATGTAAAAGCTTTCAGAGGCTGTTTGTATACTGATGGTCAAATAAAAATATTAGTTTGATTCAGAATTCAAATACTTGCTTTCCTGACTCACACTTTTCCATTTGTCGCGGAGCATTGGAGTATACAGACAAGCATGTTTATATAAAGACAATCATTTTACAGTTCCACCCTAAATTGATTTTCATTTTATACAGACTGATTTGACCCCCCCCCCC
>CAAKHG010001557.1:2132-17307 GCA_901007715.1 Dactylopterus volitans
CGCGCGGCGGCCCGCCCGGGGGGGGGGGGGGGGGGGGGGGGGGGGGGGGGGGGGGGGGGGGGGGGGGGGGGTGAGAAACGAGTACAGCGTGAGCGCTGACGGAACTGGGCTCCGGCTTCATTCGGGTGGTGTGAAAATGTTGCACGGCGGACTCACCCTGCTGGCCGAAGTCGGCCAACGTTCCATGACGGTTGATCTCCTGTGCAAAGATATTAATTATTGATATGGTGCGAGATATTCACAATGTTTTGACAGGAGAAGTGAGGAAAACAACAGCGTGTTCCCTCATTAGACGCCATATTGTTGTGTCAAATAAAAAGAGTCCTGCCAAATTAGGCTCTATGTGGATGACCAAAATATTAGGGACCCCTCCCAGTGTAACCCAGTACAGTCCAACAGTGTCAAAAATTACAGTCCCAATAACAACCATTCAAACATGTCAACACCTCTCTCACACACATTCAATCACAATTCAACATAAAACTCCTCCTGAAGGGAGAACTGATTCCAGGGCTGTTGTATTATACTCTATGGTGGACACGCGGTGGTCGTAATGTTATGGCTGATCGGTGCAGAGTGACGACACTCGGTTTCGAAACTGCACCGGATGATGTAAACTTTTACAACACGAGCAAGCAAGTTCTGTCATCTGTCACGAGGCAGATGTGCAACAGACGGAACGTTTACCTGAGTGTTCACGTTCCGCGTCATCCTGTTGTACTCCTCATTGGCCAGTTTGGCTTTGATCCTCTCCAATCGTGCGACCAGCTCAGGGTTCTAAAAACGAGGGAGAAATGCTCGTGTTCTCGTCCGGCGCCGGTGGCACGGTAACAGCTTTAAAATTTTACAACTCAAATTTTTGTTTTCTACAGCAACGTAAGACGTTTGTGTCAGGCGCCGACCACTAAACACAAAATGACATTAAACTTTAAGACGAAATACTAAGTGTAAGTAATTGCTTTAATTAGCACTGAGCGCGACAGCAGTGTTTACAAGAGCTCGATGGGTACTAGTGATTTGGTGCCGATATTGATGGGAGTAAAACGTATCCTATAGCCTACCGATATATCTATATCCTCAGAATTCTTTCCTGTCATACTGACTCCACAGGACTTAATATCGTCATAGGTTTGTAATTTTATATCCCAGAATGAAACTCTTTCTTGCTTTGCTGTTACCGTTCATGATGTAGCTGTAATTAATTTGACTATCAAATGTCCATTGCCTGACTGCTAAAATGTACTCGATGTACCAGCAGCAACCTTTGAATGGAGGGCGCCCTCTGCTGGAGGTCATCTGCCACCACAACAAACTGATGTTTTCCTAGAGTGCTTAAATAACAAACGCAGCTGAATTGAAATACCCTTGGTGGTGCTTACCGGCCATTAGACTACTGAAACCAGTATGTTTGTGACCCATAAATATTGGCCGAAAATTTAGCCTAATCAATAAATTGGTAAGACTCGACCAGGAGAGCTTCATAATGACGTGTATTCGTCATTTTCCCCACCAAGACATGCAAATATCGGCCAAATATATCACCAATCCAATAAATCAGTCAGACTCTATAAGTAGATCTTAATATTGGCGTATGTTGGTAACTCTCTCCGCCCCCCTCCCCCAAAAAAACAGATTAGTCTATGAAATGCAAATATCAGCCAAAATACCGCCCATTCAATAAATCAGTCAGAATCTATAGGTACAACTTGATATTGGCGTGTATTGGTCATTTTGTGCCCGGAAACTGATATGTTGGTCACACGCAAATATCAGTCAAAAATACTGGGCTAAATCGGTCGGGCTCTTGTGTTTACAAAGTCATTTTTCTAAGCAGGAAACTCGCCGCCCGTCCCATGTAATGTGGAGAACCGCTGTCTTTTTTTTCAATAGAAATGTGAAAACAACAGAAAACGAGTATCATCTGCGGGGCGACTTACTCTCGGGGGCTTCACGACCTCAGGCAGATGCAGCGAGCCGTCCACCAACAGCTCATGCAAATAGAAAGGATGCCCTGGGGGGGGGGGGGTCGTACAGTATATTACACATTTCTGGCATATCTGCGAGTATAAACGATTTCATTACACAACTGTCCTGTCATACCTCTTCTGCTCTTAAGCATGGACTTGCAGAAGCTATGCACTTGGACTGGAGCGACAATATGTGGTACTTGTGTGTTCTAACTGAATGAATTGAGCAGCAGACACGTCCACGTGCTATATGATCCACATTAACTACGCTTTGCAGCTATATAAATTCAGCATCACGTCATCGCGACTATTATCGACAAATCTGTGCACCTCCATCACGCTACTTCCAGTCTAGAGGAGGCCACGTTTACCTTCACTCTGGAGGTATTTCTTGAGCTTCCTCGCCGTGCTGAAGGGCAGCGTGCGCGGCTCTGGGCTCGCGAGCACCGCGTCCAGCTCTTCCCTCAGCCCCGGCGGCAGACTCGAGTCGGTCTCCTCCAGCAGCTCTGTCGCCCTGTTCCTGAACGCATCCCCGACCACAAACGCGGACGCCATCGTCACACCCGACACAGACCGGAGCTAGTCTGGGTTTAGGCGACGCGCTTAAATGAATGAAGGTCGCAGTCCAAAACAATGGCGCCAATCTCGCTGTCTACTTATCTAATTTCGGCGTTCAAACCTTAACAACAACAACAACTAAGGCTAGGTGCTAAAGGGATCATGTCAGCCGCCATGTTGTTTTCCTCGTGACACCGTGACGCAGCGCCCACGTGACCATTTTGCGTTACGTGAGTGCGAATGTACTTTACACTGCGCATTTTAAGATAGACAGATCATACGATATATTTTTTTTAAAGCAAATTAAATGAGTGGGAAATTAAAATTCCAATTTATTTCCTTATGTTGACCGTGTGTGTCGCATGCTTCGGTCCACGTGAGACCTTTTGGTGCCTTCACGTCACCTCTAAAACTTCTATTGACCAATCGGTGCTGGAATACCTTGAACTGTCAATTCAACGTAAGAATTCATTTAAGTATCACAATAGTAGGACGAAAATAAAAACACGTGTGTAAGATGTGTATATCTTACAGGTCATTGGATTTTTAAAAAACTGAAACACTTGAACCTCTTTTTTCACAACGCGTGTTGGGATTAACGATTTTGCCGTTGTCCCTGAAAGCAGCGTTAGCACCGTCCTATTAGTATGGTGCGCACGCGCAGACGAACTCAGCGAGGCAGGAAAGATGGCGGCGTGTGCGCTGCGCCGGGGCTTGCTTAGCATTGTCAGTAAATACAACAAGAAACACGCGCACAGAATACTGAGCGTCGCTGACAGCTGCGGCGGCTTCGAGGGCTACACACCGCGGATGCCGTGCCGAGCATGCGTCCTGTCCGGCGGCGTCCAGCAGAGGAGGTTCATGTCGTCGCGGTAAGAGACGCGAGCAGGTGTCCTCCTCCGTCCATGCTAGCACGCTAGAAGACTTTTAGCTGCGCAGGCACTCGTTAAGATGGCACCGGGGCAGCACTGACCACGTTGTTGCCCCGAGGGGATGTGGCCGCAGGTCGACTGCGCGGGTTTTGCGGCCGTTGCGCGCACACGAGCAGGAGTTTGGCGACAAGCGGCGGGGGGAAGCGCAGTTGTCCTCTGCTGTTAGCCAGCTAGCGGCTAGCCAGCTAGCATGGCTCGGCTAATCTGCCCACACTCAACCTCCTGTGCAAATCGCAGTTAGAAAAGTAATTCTTTCCCAGAATCACCACTCTTAAATAATATTATGATTTAATTTTAAATTTAATTTCAATTTTAGTTTGGACACCGCCGTTGTGTATCCATTCTCATATTTACATTGTATTTTGGATAGTTGATGTCACAGTGATAAAAATCAATATTATATTCTTGTCCGGCCATTTCACAGAAGCCATTTTGTCAGTTAAAACCGGCGTATGTGATCACCGTCGTCCTGGTCCGGTTTTATTTGCCCACCTAACGTAACGGAACAGGGCTGCAGTTAAAGGTCAACTGTTGGTGTTTTTCAGCCCGGTTTGAAAACTGTTTTCTGATGTGTTTGGATCAAAAGGGTTAATAAAAGTACTCTCAATCTGCGCAGTGCTGCGTGGAAACTGAACCGGAAACTGCAAAAGGGGGCTGCTGTGTAACTAAGTGGGGCAGTTGTCCACCAAAGGAAAATCTGTCCTCCTGAAAGTGCTTTTTTGTTACTTCTGATAGGCCATAAGTGTCTGGTAATATCATCAGAGGGGTCCCGGCAAAGACAGAGCTCTGTGATGACCATCTCACGTCTGTTGGTGCTTGAATAACCTGCCGTCGTGCAGATGAAAGGTGAAGTCATGCCAGGTGTCAGTGGAAGTCGTCCACTGTCATGACCGGACATCCAGCTGATTCTTTTCCCGGCGTCCAGCTGCGCTTCCGTGGGCGCCGATTCAGGTCGACGCATAACGTAAACCACGAGCATTAGCCGCTCTGTCCGCAGCCACGTAGCAGCGTTTTTATCCCCCAACAAACAAGCGCTTCTGTGTAGAGTTTCCCCGACAGGAGGTCACCATGTGTGAGGTGATTGCCGCAAGCACTTGGCACGATGAACGGGGGCGTTTCCATCGACAGTTTTCATCACATTTTCGCTGTGACTCGGTCCTCCAGAGGTCGCCTGTGAAAGCCTTGTGAAGCGCGACGCTCCCGTTTGTTGCCAGAATTTCGGAAAAGAACCGCTGTTTAAGTCCCGAACGCTGCGTCCCGCATGCTAATCTGCTCTCCCGTCGCTCCCTCCGACTCATGTTTCCAAATTACAGTGCTGTCATCTTGCAGCGGCTTTGCACTTTCATGTTTCCTGGTTGTGCTGCTCTCACTGGAGGGTGAATAGATTTCTGTTTCTGTTAATCCTTTTTGACGCAAGCTCTCCTCTAATGGTGTTAATCGCGCCCGTGTTTACTCTGCAACGTGTCAAAAACGGGACACTGAGGTTGTAAAAACTCTCCCTGTCCAGAATAGTCATGGCTGATAATCGGCTGCCAACACAGCCAAGCTCCCAATGGACGCGGCAGCGCAGGAGGAGCGCTCCAGTCAGTAAAACCTGGAACTTCCCCTTTATTAAAATCAGAGGCGCTCATGGTTTGTATACAGAGATTTAACATTCTCATCAGTATCTCAATGTCTTCATCTGAATTCAGTAAACATGACACCAGCTTGTTTCCCTGAAAATCAAGAAAAGTGCTGGTTGAGCTTCTCGAGTCTTTCTCTGGGAGGGGGAAAAAAAAGGAAGTTGAACTACATGCTATATTATTGGGTGCCATGTTTTTACACAGATCCTCATTTGCTCACTCTCCAAAAAGGCTGTGGCAAACTTTAAAATGCCACACGACCTTTCTTACGTAACACCTCTAGTGAAATGTAGTTGACCGTGGCAGGATTAAACTTAATCTTTTACTTGGCAGACCGTTTTTAAGTTGTTGGGGCCCGCGATGATGACAATGAGTCACCGGCTGCTCGAGTCAGTTGCGGCTTGCGAAGCGGCACGCTCGTCACATCAGACGCCTGAAATGTGTCAAAAGCAGGAGGCGCGCAGGTGTAAACATGCCAGTCAGCCATGCCGGCTTTCATCAAGGTGTCGACTGTGGGAAAAAGGTTTATTTTCGTAGCTTTTTCTATTTGACAATGTTTAAAAAGACTTAAAAAGTGTGTTACCCCAGAAAAATGGGCACCAAATTCGTATGTGGTTACAAACGCCAAACAAAACGTTAGGCCAGTACCGACTGGTTGGGTTCGCATGCAGCCAGATTTATTATTTACATTCAGCTGAAATGCCCAAAGTGAATGAAAATGGACCCTCCAAACTAGGCCCAAACCAAATTAAATGTCATGTGGAAAGAGTGGGACGCGATACACCGAAAGATCTCTGCCCCGTCCTCCCCGTGCAGCTTCCGAGTCTGTGCAGAACGGTTGCGACACGGGCTTGAGATCATCTGGAGCCGTCAGACCCTCCGCCAGGTGCCTCATCCCAAGGTTCGGATTCCATTTTATGTCGGGGAAATCTCATAAACACGACTCTTTCCCAGCAGCAGTCTTTGCTGCAGCACCTTCATCCAGATATTTTTGGCTTTGTGTGGAGGAATTGGCAGCCCAGTTTAAAAACAAAACAAAAAAAGGCGTCATTAAAAAGGCCTTCTTGTGCTGGCCTCTTGCTCGCCTCCAACAGGAGCGCATTGTTACTGGTTGAAAACAACACCAGAAAAATGCAATAACCAAGCTGAACAACCAGCAGGAAATCGTTTTTACGGGACGTAAACGTCCAGTCACACCGGCCTTTCCGATTGGATGCTCCAGCCATGTAAACATCTGACCAGATTAGATCACATCTCATGGACACGGTGCCCATTATAAACCCCGCGAGGAGAGTTCCTGTTTGTTTTTGGGGGGGTTTTCTCGCCAAATCGGATAAACATTTATTAGGTGATGATACGTTTTGTTTTTTTACATGGCTCAAATTTAAGCTCACTCCAGATCCACGAAATACTGTTCACAATATTAGAATGCTGTCATTGTTTCAAAGCATATCGGGGATTTCTGTATCTCCTCCTTTCTTTTACATTTATCGGATCACAAAAACGATGCCGGCGAATACTTATTTGCTCTAACCACTTTTTATTTGTGTCACTGTGAGAACAGACCTCAACAAAATGGTAACGCCTACATTTTGTGTCACTTAACATAAACTGCAATGTCAACGCGTGTAATTTTGACTAAAGCTGCTGTGTGGCCGAATCCCACCTCACAAACCATGACCAAGCAGGTTTTTGTTTTTGGTTTTTTTTTTGTTTTTTTCGACTCATTTCAAAAATCCTGGGGTCATATTCCATTAGAAGATGGTCCAGGTCTCACCGACACTGCGTAAAACTGATGCCACATCATCTTCAACGCAGTATAGAAATGCACGGAGGGAGAGCAGCGAGGAACGATACCGATGGAACCGCGTTCTTGATACTTGAAAATGTGGCCGCTGCAATGACAACTTGGCAGCGCTCAGCTGTTGGTATTCTCGTAATTTGATTCAGGCAGTTTGTGTAAAAGGAAGCTTGAGTGTTCCCGGTAGTTGGGCCTTCCTCGTTGCTGGGGGGGGGGGGGGGGGGGGGGGGTGGAGGCGCTCCAGCTCCACTCTTTAGCCTCTCTTGCTTGGCCATCTTGTTTCTTGGAGGTGGAGTCGAAACGTGCCATGAAACTAACTCTTACTTTGACGGGGGAGGTGGGTGGTCGGCCGCCTCCTCAGGATCAACACCAGCCTCCATCTTCAGTTTATGCGACTTTAACAGTGCAGTTTCCTGCCCTTGTGATTGTCTTGTCAGCCCTCTCGGACGTGGCGGCTCAGCGGCACAGTGACCTGCCTTCCAGCGGGGAGATTAAAGGTTGATTCCTGTTGTTGTTGTTGTTGCCCAGGCCAGCTGACGGCCGGGCTCACTCCTGGCTGGCTGGCTGCTCGGTTCCGGGTGTGCAGTGGTTTGTCTAAATTTAGGTCCGATTTTATATCGGGCTTCTCTGTGTATTGACATTTCTCAGATTGTTGCAGAGGTGGAAAGAGAAGAGGAGCTGCTCTGAAAGAGTTGAAAGTTAGCCGAGTGTTTTTGTGTCTGTGTGTGTGTGTCCGTGCGTCCGTGTGCTTTTGGGCACATTCCTGGAGCTGTTACATAAAACCTTGGTACCAAGCCAGGGTAAACAATTGAGAAATGTGGAACCAAGTATGAAATAAACTGATAAAGTGGAAAAACATAATGCTATGTGATGCAGCAAAAACCAAGAACCTGGCTTTTATCCTGCTGATTTGCTCTTGTCAGAGATTTGTTGCAACAAGCCAAGTAAGAGATCATAGTCATAAAAAAATGCAAAAAAAATCATTAATATTCATGAACTTTTTTAGTAAAGCACCCTGACTATACACACAAAGAAAGAAACAAGGGGATAGATGGGTAGATGTTTTTATACATCTGTGCCTTGATTGAGAAATATAAGAGTAGCCATGAGCTTGGTCTTGCTTTGAGCAAGGTGACTGCGCTCGGAATTATTTGTTTTAATCTGCGTCTTTGTACACACACACATTTGAGCTTTAAAGGTGCTGGAGGGACGGTGTGTCTTTACCTTTGGATGTACAACCACCGAGCATAACGTTGAAAAAAACTGCGTGTTCACCGTAGAGTATAATACAACAGCCCTGCAATCACTTCTCCCTTCAGGAGGAGTTTTTATGTTGAATTGTGATTGAATGTGTGTGTGAGAGGTGTTGACACATTTGAATGATTGTTATTGGGACTGTGATTTATGATGAACTGTACTGGGTCACACTGAGAGGCGTCCCTAATATTACGGACATGTTTCAGAATAACAGGGCTGTCGTATTCTATGGTGAACACGCCGTGGTCACAATGTCGTGGCCTGATCGGCGGCGTCAAGCTGGCGTTTTCTAGCTTTTGCGTGAAGCCACCTGTTTCATATTTGTTGTGCAAACTGTGTAAAGCAAATAATTGTCCAAATGTTGAGCAATTTTCGACAGCAATAGACAAGTTTTATGGTTGCATAATAAATGCTGGTTGCACATTGTGATGGCTTCACTGCGCAGCACTGAGGCTTATTGTTCCCAAATGTCAGTGCGAGGAAGGCAGCTAGCAATTATTTTAATCGTCGGTTAATCTGCCGATTTTCTGAATTGATCAATTAGTCAGCTAAAAAAGAAAAAAAGTGGCATCAACAGTTTGCATGTTTTTATCCAGCTGAGTCTTTCATTATCAAGCCACTAGAAAGAAATTACAGATTTTATTACAGAAATTACAGAACCTGTTTCCTTTTTAAACCAGCTGCAGTCGACATTAGAGCCCTTGTTTTTAACCATATTTTTCATACACACACACGCACCAAAAAAAAAAAAAAAGTCAGGTTGTTGATTACTCTGGTGTAGTATTTCCATGACATGAAAATAACCCGAGACCAACCTTGGGCGCAATATTCAATCTCGGTGTCCACATATCCACCTCATTAATCCCCGCCCCCTCACGTCGGCTGCTAAGATTCGCCGGCAACTATGCGTGTTATTTATTGGGAGTGACCAGCTGCTGTTGTCATCATCTCTGGTAGTTTGTGCCATAAATCCAATGCGTGAGTGCGTGCCGCTGTTGTTGCGAGGCTGGAGAAGGGGACAAAGGGATTTTGGTCTCGGGGTTTTTCTGTTGGTGCCTGACAAATCTCGGTGTTTGGTTGAATCTCGTCAGTCTGTGCCGGGTTCTGCTGAGACGTGTCCCTAAACTTTTGGACACCCCAGCCCATGTTCAAATATGTCAACACCTCCACAACACATTCACTCAAAATTCACCACAAAGGTCCTACCGAAAGGAAGATCTATTGCAGGGCTGTTGTATTATATTCCGTGGTGCACATGCAGTGGTCGTAATGTTATGGCTCATCGTTGTTTGTCAGTTTATAGGAGAAAAAAATCAGTGACCATCTTGCGAGTCCACTTTTTTTGCAGCAGCAGCAGCAGCAAACCGAGTGAAAAAGTTCTTCTTTCCATCCATTGGACAGTGGTAACATCATCAAACCAATCAGCCTTTGTTGGTGGTTGGGCCTGTAACCATTTCTGTGTTACAGCTTTCTTGGAGGCAGCGAATTATATCTTTATTAGGTAGAGGTGTAGCGGCTCACCATACCTGGGGTTCGGCTCAACTTTCGGTTTTTAAGTCGCGGTTCGGTTTAACCCGACAGCTTTGGTGACTGCTTTCTCTCGCTCTGATTTGGGACCAAGTTCCATTCTGAAGGCTTGGTGAAGATCTGGCTGTCGTGGGCTCGTCGCTGCTGCGCTGGGCTGAGCGAGGTCTCTGTCGGCGTGATGTGTCTTCATACATGCTAGCATGTATGAAGACACATCGCTCCCACAGACGGTTTCACTGGACACAAACGACAAATATCTTGCGTCTCGATAACAATGCGACCACCAGCCTCTGTGGCCTCAACTGGAAATCCAAAACGCCTCCATACGGACGAGCGAAGAGCCGCCGGAGGGTTCTGCTAGTTCAGGCGCTCCTCGTAATTTTGGAATGCGCAACCAAACCGCGGTTCAAGATGAGAAAACGATCAGTAAACCGAACTCCTCTGAACCGCCGTTTAGCGGTTCGGTTCTAAACCGTTGCACCCCTATTGTCAGGTATTTGTCTTGGACGAATGAATGAGTTGCCGTGTTACCCAAACAGACTGCGGTCAGAGCAGTCGGCTCCTTTGCCAAGGATCTTTATTGTGTGCGTCATGTCCTGCCAGTGTGGCCGAAGATGTGAGCTTCGGTGTCACCAAATGTCCAGTCAAATTCCGCCAGACAGAAGTCTCTCCAAAAGACCCGGCAGAGCTGGTACCCATTCAACCCATCGTCCTCTGAGATGACGAGTCCAGACTCCTCCTCCTCCTCCTCCTCCCATCTTAGCAGAATCTTATTGGTAGCAGCTTGAATACCTGAGTTTCGAAACTAGCTTCCTGTTTCATGTTTTTATACATGTCAAAAAAAATGTCAATCGAATGCAGATCGTAGTTTTTAGTGGGCTTCCATCTCTGTTAAAATAAGCCCCTTTTTTGAGATTGTGTTTTGAAAACCAGTTTTCTCTTTTGGCCAGTGCGTAAACCCGCCCGTCCATCCCTGCCCGGTCAGAAGTGTCCCACCTCAGCAACCCACACTGATTCGTGTTCTTTTTAAATGGAATATTAAGAGGAACTTTGGTCTGTTGATTTCAACTGTCAAGCTGCTGCACATATTAAGTAGCAGCGTTCCCAGCTGTCTTTCCATTTTTAGCGGCGTTTCCTGCATTACAGCAGCATGCGAACCATCTTAACTGAGCCGCCTCATAATGGTTTGCTAGGCACTGGTCCTCCACCGCCCCCATATGAACCTTGGAAACCCACAACCAGGAGTCGGGTGTGTTAATGGTGTCGCCTGTTTTCGGCAGGAACAGGCCCGAGGGGAAGATCCTGGAGACGGTGGGAGTGTTTGAGGCCCTGAAGCAGCACGGCAAATACGAAACGGGACAGGTACAACACACACACACTCATCTCCTCATCACCCGCCACCAAGCGTAACACACCCGAAGCACAGATGACCTGGATTTAATCTCAGACGACGCTCGCGTGAAGTGTGTCGTTTTCAGTTTTAAGGCTCCTCTTTTTTTTCAGACGATAATTTAGGTCAGACTTATTTTTCCGCTATTTGCCTTCGTGGGTCAGCCGGTGTCTTTTCCGGTGTGACAACACGTTCGGAGCATTAAATCGGCGCGCGTGTGAGGTTGTAATCCCATCTGTGCTTTACTAAACCTCCCGCATATATAATCTGACGGCGCTTTATCCCACGCTCTCCTCAGCTGTTCCTCCACAGTGTGTTTGGCTACAGAGGCATCGTCTTGTTTCCGTGGCACGCCCGGCTCTACGACCGAGACGTCACCCCCCCCATGTCGGACAGGTAAAGCTCCGCGGCCTGCACCCGCGTGGCCCTTCCACTCTTGGGCTCCTTCCTCTGTGGTGGTTCTTGCGTAGCTCAAGATCCTGATGTCTGCTTCACCCCCAGCAAACCTGAACCTCCGGGAGCACACGGGTCCAAGGAGGTGAAGGGGAAGACTCACACCTACTACCAGGTCCTGATTGACACCAGGGACTGCCCCCACATAGTAAGCATCCGCAGAGCTCTGCCCTCAGTTATGCTGCACGTGAAAAGGTCTTTTTTGCTTTTGCGTCGGGAAGATTGAATGGAACAACAATTGAATCCCGGCTGTTCTGTCATGACTCTGCATACATCGGCGGATGTTATTGAATGACGCTGTCGCGTTCATGGAAAGATGGGAAAGTGTCTGAATCCCCAGTGGGACAACGCGGAAGCATGTCGCTGCCGAGCCGTAAAAATAAAGAGTGAATCAGTTTGAAAGTGATCGTGTTTTAACTTGATGAAAGGTGAGGTTCTCTTGTGAAGCAGAGTGGAGGAACCTCTGCAGAACAACCACTTCCCTGTTCGGCCTTTCAAAATAGAAGCTCCTCACACAGAGATTCACATTATTACATGTAACTTTTGTTACAGTGTGGTCAATCTATAATTATGACAATAATTAAAAAAAAAAGCGTTATAATGTGACTGTTGTTGCTCGACAACAAGCGTGTCCAGAAACTTTGAGATGATGTCGCCTGTGTGAGCCGTTTTGTCATCAAAGATGTTGGAGTTCAAGTTCCCTGTTTTTGAGCAGATTTATGGTCAGTGTTTAGAGCTCTTATTTTGAAAGGCGGGAAACGGAAGTAGTTCTGTACAGGCCTGAGCTGAATGGAGGCGAAGTTCTGAGTCCCGTCTGAGGTTCATCTAACGGAGCCTCGGCGGTTTTTAGTTTAGTTTGACAAGTACAGGCGCCTCAGACACCTTCGGCTGCACTTGTTACCATGACGCCTTCACTGACCAATAAAAGATGAGCTGACCTCCAGAGGGCGGGACTCCTCCTCCTCATGCATTTTAACATCCCTCTCAGTGCACATGCGTCATTATATTGTCCACTGAGCTTAATAACAGCAGGATCTCACCACGTCTCAAACGATAAACATGTTTTTTTTATCACTTTATAACATGCACAATAAAAGTTTTGCTATCTAACGTCGCAGCATTGCGCCTCTATAAGACCTTAACTTAAAAACAAGACGCGGTGATCTGCTGACGCCTTTGGTCAAATGCAGTTTAATACATTTTATAGAAGACAAGGGTTGATAGTTGGACTTCTGCCTTCAGATCTTTAAAAAAAAATTCAACTTTTTCCGTCTGAACACCATCAAAAGACGCGGAAACTCGCCACCGTCTTGTTTTGTAGATGCATTGATGGTGAACAGTCGCACTCTTTGTCAGGCTAGCTCGCAAACGCATTCCATGTAACTGCTTTGAAGTGGAAATAAACTGGTCTTTTAATTGATAACCATCACGCGGCGTCAAACAGATATCTGATCAGAGCATTTAACTTGTAACTGTTGCCGACAGTCGCAGAGGTCCCAGACGGAGGCGGTGACTTTTCTGGCCAACCACGACGACAGCAGAGCCCTGTACGCCATCCCAGGTATGCAGCGCCGCCATCACCGATCCATCACCGATACGCAGGCAGCATAGCCCCACTATCACTGGGACTGCAGGTTTGCCTTCATGGCAGATAAATGCTAGCAAGTGACTTGTGCTACTGGTGTTGTCCAGCTCAGCATTCAGGCTCTCACCTCCATAAACGGCTCCAGGAGCGTCAAAGTCTCTCCGTTTAAAGGTGGTTTAATTTGTTTCTCCTGCTCGTGTGTGTGTGTGTGCGTCTCAGGTCTGGACTACGTCAGCCATGAAGACATCCTCCCCTACAACTCAGCGGAGCAGGTCCCCATCCAGCACGAGCTGTTCGAGCGCTTCCTCATGTACAACCCGGCCAAATGTAAACGCCCCCACTCGGCCTCCAGCATCGTGAACATCGTGAACATCGTGAACATCGTGAACATTTGTGCTCCTGCATGTCAGACGTCAGTCGTTGGTTTAGGAGAAATCTCTGCATGTTAAAAAAACAAAAACCTAACTCGTGGCAGAGCATGCTGTGATCAGTCATCTTCTGCTCCCCTGATGATTGGGGCAGCAGCTTTCAGTCGTCCAATCAGCCGCAGCGTTACTGATCTCCTCACTTGCAGGTTTAGTTATTGGTCCACGGGTGCCACAGTCCCGAGACGTTAGCCTGACCCCGTAGCCCCATATACCAAGTTTGGGGTCGGGTGTTTTACTTTGAGGTGATTGGCCAACGACTTCTTCTGTGGTGGTTAAATTGGACTTTGCAAACTGTGCCGATTACTTTAGTTTCTTCCAAACGTCCGTCGGGTGACTTTTCAAACTCCTCGTTCTCATCCATCCTCAGCCAGGACGGCTCGGCGAGGCTCACGTCCTCGAAGCCCGCTGCTTTCTTCTTCTTCTTCTTTTTTTTTTTTTTTTTTTTTTGTCATAGATCAACGCTAAGTAAATTAAGTGCAACGGCATCAGTTGCACAAATGTTCTTTTTTAATGCGTTAAAAATGTAAGCCGTTAATTTTGGCAGCACTACGGCTCTGCTCGCTTCTTCATGCGAGCTGACTCGTTATTGACGGCGAATCCTGGTGTGTGTGTGTCTGTGTGTGTGTGTTCGTTCTCTGCAGCTCCTCCATTCACAGCCAGAGACACCCTGAAGGCGTGGCAGGAGAAGAACCACCCCTGGCTGGAGCTCTCCGACGTCCACAGGGAGACCACGGAGAACATCCGCGTCACCGTCATCCCCTTCTACATGGGCATGCGGGCAAGTGGCGGCTTAAAAGAGCTGATGTCTCATTGGTTGTCTAAAAAGATGGACGACGTCACATCTCCTCCTCCCACGACTGTAAAAAATTAAGCCACCAAAAATGAACTTTTCAGTTAAATCCTCATGATTCAAACTAGCTGAAATATCAGCTTTTTTTGAAAAGGGAATCAAACATGTGCCCTTTTTTTTAACCTGTAATCGAGTCAGCCACCAGGGGGCAATAAAGATCCTTTGACTTGACTCTCATGGTGCTTTTCTACCAGAGATTCTCTCAATCAAAAGGACCAAGCAGGGTCTTTTTAGTACATCGGTTGCCTTTTTTTTGGAACCAGGAGAGCAGCTGCTGACAAAGTGGTACCAGGTACTTTTTCCGAATGGAAAACCAAAAGAGTATAGTAGAGTCGAGTAGAATCGGTCCCGTGCAGTGTGGAAAACATCCATCAGTGAGTTGTCATGCATCCATCTTTATAAACGCCGGCTCGTTTTAGCCTTCATGTGTTCTGGTTGTAGATGTTTCAAATGCTAATGACGTTTCTCTCTTTTGCTCAGGAAGCCCAGAACTCTCATGTTTACTGGGTGAGTGGCAGATTTATTTATTTTTTAATCTTCTTTATTTAACAATGAGGAATAGTCAGGTGGAAAAGAAATGACATCATCCAGGTTTATTTCAGGCCGACCGTGAAAGAGAGAACTCACCCCGAGACATCTAAAAATATCCCGCATGCAGCGGCGTCGGAGGAATAACAGCAAAATTGATGCCTTGGCTCGCTCGTCACCTCTTGATTGGACGCGCACGTGAACAACCGTGTGTGTGTGTGTGTGTGTGTGTGTGTGTGTGTGTGTGTGTGCTCCAGCTGCATCAGTGTGGGTGGTT
>CAAKHG010001560.1:3886-19990 GCA_901007715.1 Dactylopterus volitans
AAAAACAATACACTGTCAGTCCACAAGTGAGCTTCCGAGCAGTTGTACAAAGTCAAAGTGTGAAGTTTGTACTTTTGTGGAGAGGTTGATGTGTTTTTGCAAACAGTGGCAGCCTATTAGACTTTGAATTTTTAAATATATCTTACTGTAAGTGGAACAAATGGAACTCATTCTAATGCACAGATTTAATTTTGATCAATCTATTTATTTAGCATTTTTATAATAAGAGAGATGCAAGTTTTGCAGCTGATTGCTACCTATTGCTTTTGTAGAATATGACTTATGTGAGTGTGTTTTTCTGTGTTGTTCTGTGTTTAATATTCTACAGGCTGTATCAATCATCTGCGGTAACTTCTATGACTGTCTGTTTAAAATAAATACATAAGACAAAAAATAGAATTATGCAATTGGGACTTCATGTTGTTTTTATCTTGTTGTACCAAACTGTGACCCCAAAACCAAGGTACATACCAAACCGTGACCCCATGTCACCATGTCCCTCTGCTTGACTAACCACTACAATTTTTATACACCAGCAATGCTCATAAGTATTGTATATAAACATGATTTTGAACCATGTGCTGTGAGTAGTTTAATTTCCTGAGGCCTTGTGCTGAATTTAACAGTTACTGAGCCGCTAGCCCTTTTCCTGCGTACTCACCTTCAGTGTGAATTGGCAGGTTGGTAATAGTTTGCGTGTGCGTGTGTGCATGCGTGTGTGGGCGTGCATGTCTGACTGGATCTTTCACTGAGATGAGGTCATCTGACCCAGCGTGTTGGCTGTGTGTATTCAAACGTGCCACCTTTTTAAAGTGTAGTCAGTCAGTCCCTTGATGTGACGCTTGATAGATTTATTGGATTTGACAACTAGTCTGTCTGATGAGCCTGTTCTTTATTGGTATTTTTTATGCTCCAAGAACCTGACTTTAGTCTCCAAAAAGTTAATTTGAAGTCCACTGAGACTGATGTCTTCCTGCTTTTTCTTTTCTCCACACAATTCTTTCATCTGTCGCTGTATTGAGAAAATGACATTCGCGACCGCTTCACACCACTGGACCTGTTTGGCATCAATGCCTGCATGTGTGGTGGTGACAGGTTTTGCTCTGTATGCTGCAGAAAGATAAGATACCGCTCACTGTTTTCCCAACAGCATCTGTAAAGCTCCACGTCAGACTCCCAGCCAATGTCCTCTCACTATAATGATAAGCACATCAATGTCACATTGATGTGTAGGGTGTGTGTGTATGTCATTTACTTGCACCATAATCACACTAGGAAATGGTTTTCCTATGTGCAGAGACTCGCAGGGAATATCAGCTCATGTTTGCTTATGTGCTGGATAAAGACTTCCGATGAGTGTGTTAAAAGGACTGCAGTGGGACTATCAATAAATCAACATAAAACTCACGTTCTCTTCCTGACTTCCTGAGTAAGACTTGCTCTGTTGCTCTCTCTGTCTCTCTCTGCCTCTCTCTGTCTCCCATTCTCTCTCTCTCTCTCCTCGCCTCCCTCCTTTTATTTTGTCCCTGCTGAGAGATGACTGGAATTTCTCATCTGGCTGAGAGGGTCATTTCAACTTTCTCCTCTTCCCCGGCTCACTTTATTTCATCTCCTATCAGCCCACTCCTCGGCCCCATTTTGGTTTCTGTAGCGTCACACTGGTGTGTGTTAGCCAAGGGAAAGCACACTCTTATCTTTCACTGTCTCTACCACACTTATTTTTTACTTCCTCTTTGCCTTTCGAGGCTCACTCTGCAGCGTGCAGGACACCATGCTCGGCAGTCTGATAACATAGCAGGGATAGGACCTCATTTGCATGCCTTGGCTAATGAGCTTAGGCTGTGCAGAGCAGCTTCTAGCCCTGCAGGATGTTTTTGTTGTAGTGGGCACTGGTTAGCCCTTAGTGGTTTGTAAGAGGAACCACAGTGGAGGAGTGGATTTCAGGAGGGACACTGCTGCAGCCACAGCTCCACCACTCCCGTCTGCCTTCGAGGACCACCTCTGCCTGGTCCAGCACTGCAGCTAGGACTCTCTCGAATGCTTTCTCCTCCCTCCCTCTTCTGCTAAGCGCTACCTGACTCCCTTCTCTCTCGCTCCGTTTGTCCTGGAGCGCTGACAAACTGCTTTTGTAGCTGCATCACCTCTTGCGCAGCTGCCTTTCTGCCGCTCCTCTTTCTACCCTCCACTGTACTTCTATCCCTCTTTCCTCATATTATCATCTCCTCCAACTTTGTTGCCAAAATGTACCGGAACCCGTGGATATCGAATTACCTGAGCCATGTCAAGTTTTGCAGTCAAGGTAAGAGCCAGGACTCGGGGCTGTGCAGCTAGGGTTGAGCTGAGATTTGAAGGTCCAGCGTAGAGGTGAGAACAGGTTATGCGGGATGTGAAGCTGGGATTGTTGCTTAAGAGTTGGCAGGCAACTGACTCCCTTCCTCTCTGTTCAGTGTCCTGCTTTCATCCAGCTGTCCTTGCACTGCAGCTGCAGCCTCCAAGGACACAACCAAGCAGAGATAAGGGACTTTAACAGTGTAGGGGGCTGATTTAGGGAAGCAGCTATTTCTGGGCTCCACAGCTACTTGTTCTTAGGAAAGAACAGATGCATGTATGGTTGTATTTTTCTTACACTTGCTCTTTTGGCTGTGTATGTATTAATAAACTAATTGAATAACCAGCATGATGAACCTCTTACAAGCTAAATCTATTCTTATTGTAATTTTTGCAAAAATTAGATATCTGAACTTCATATAACTGAAGAACTAATAATTCAACCAGCCTGACAGCTCAAAGTCACACTAGCATTAAAAATGGTGAAGTTGGCGGCTAGCATCATTTTTTAACAATTGCATTACCATGTTTTATTTCATGAGACTGGAGTTAATAGTATATGTCTCTTAAATAAACTGTGTGAACTAATTCACCCTTTCATTTAAAGATGAGAAACAAGGAATGATGCCATAGAAAGTCCGCCATCTTGGATAGCTGCTTCCAGTTTTGCCAGAGCATCACCATGAAATCACTGCAATGCCATAGAAATATTGTATTAAAGCCACTGCGTTACTGAACTTTAACAGTTTATATGTTGTTTTGAGTATTAAATACTGTAACTTTTCTTTGGGAAGTAACTGAATATATCTGCATGTTTATCTTTTAATTTTACCTCGAGGCTGATCATATTTTGCTTTATCATTTTGCGGAAATAAGATTGAGGTTACCTCCTGTGCTGAGATGAGCAGTGAAAATGATGTGAACACACACAGCATATGTCACCAGATATTAGCTTGTTCAGTGAAAACTAACTTATTATACTTAAAAATTTTTACCAAACACCTTTTTTGATTAGTAATAAAAAAATAAAATAAATCAACAAATTGACCAACAATTTAATAATTGTTAGCTGAAACTCTCCTCTTGGTTATTATCAACACCAGTTAATTTTTTGCTTTAGTAACTTAATATATAAAAAAAGGGATTAAAGGGTTTAAAAAAAACCCAAAAAACACTCCAAGAGCTGTAAAGTTAAAATATTCCTGGATGGCAAAGAAGTACTGAACTCGCTAGCGATGATAGCCTAGCAAACTAGACCTGCAAACAGAACCTACCATGGCGGACCCTGTGAGTGTTGAGTGTGTGTGCGTGTGTGTGGCGAATCCTTTTGCACTGTTGACTCCCCTCTGGTCTATATCTGCTTCTTATTCCCAACCTTCCCTGTAATATTTTCTAAGTGAGGACTGAGTGTTGAGACCTCCTTCTCCATGCTTAACAGGCTGGGAATCCACAACAGGTGGTCCACGGTCTCGGACTTTCATGTGAGCAGGGAGACAGAATTGAGGGAAAGGGGTTGTGCGTTGTAATGTAGCTACGTAGCTGACCTTCGCCCTCCGTTTCCTCCACAGAATTGAATTAAAGGCTGAGCTGCTTGTATACTCATTGTTATTAATGCTAAAGACATAAGTGGCTTATTGTCACATCCTTTTGTTAAGTCCCTTCCTTGTCGCCTTGTCCTTCCAATTTCTGATCCCCCCCATCTGTTTTGTAATACTTTGCCTCTCAAGTCCCTCATTGAGTCTGTAGTTACAACTTGAGTCTCCCAGAATGAAGGGTTGAGGCATAGCAGGTGGGCAACCGTTCCCAATAGTAGAGTCTTGCACATGCACAAACACACATGAACATCGTGTGATGTAATGCAGACAGTTAAAGCTTGACACATTTCCTTTTGGGCTTGCTGTAATCCCAGGCATCAAAGTTAATCCTGTATCTCAACTTGGACATATGCTCAGTCCCTGATGCGTCTTTGGCTCCCACACTGGGTGTTTTTGTGTGTTAAGACATGGGGGTAAACATTTGTGTTTTATTGGTGGATGTTGTGGATGGGGCCCCATGTTTTAATGACACCTTAAACCTGTGAGGGTTGATCGTATACACAGGAGACTTCTCAAAGATGGCTTGGTTTCTTCTTGGACAGACGGTGCGATACATTCTTTGTACCCCATGCCTTTTGATAGCACCACATAAAAGGCTCACTGGAATTACAGTCCACTCACTGATTCGTTAAATCATTTTATCCCCATGTTTTAATATTGTCTCGCCGCTTTTAGAGTCTCATCAACACACACTCTTGAGCATGGTGAGGAATTCCTGGCACATTCCCTGCAGCGTATAGTCCGTATCAAAGGCTCTGCAACATCTGTGATCACTGTGAAGGTCTTGTGTCTGGAATGAAGAATGTATTGTGGCACTAACTATAGGTTTTATGATGTGTAGAAGGAATACAGGTCTGGGATAACTCTATGTGCCACACCTGACAATAGCAACAGACATCTCCCCCCAAGGGACAATTGTATTTCTTATTTTTACACTTGCACTTTGCATCAGTTAACCTTTACAGGTTTGGCATCTGGTTTTGTTTCACACTGTGACTTAAAGGGAAATTCTGGTTATTGTCAATTTAGGTGTTATTCTTCACGTTTTGACCTGTATGACTATTTGTAATACTTTTTTTTTCCCACCACCTGCATTGCCGAGATTTGAGAGACCCAGACTTTGGCAAAAACATGTTGGCTCCTCAGTTTATCTTTAATCTTCTCAAGTGACTCCCTTTGTAAACAATTCAGCTCATCCCCACAAAGACTGCAGTTGATGTACTTCAGGACATAGCATTTATAGCAAAGTCAATCTAGACTGAAATCTTAGTCGCATTCAATGAATTTTGTTGTTTTATTAATTTTATTGGTATTTATTTTTTGCTATTTTGTTATTTTGTTCAGCATCTTGAAACATGGAAACCAACACTGGGTTTTTACGACTTATATAGCTTGCATGGGAGCTAAAGGTACCATTAATATGAACAGAATGTTTACACACATGAAGGCAGTTGTGTCAACTGTCCAGTTGACCTGGAGATAACAGTGTTGTGGCTCCGAAACTTCTCAGTTCTGGTTAGATCTGGTTTTGGAACCAGGTGCAATTTGCCTCAAAACATATAGTCCAATGCAGAGTTTGCGCTAGACTTTCTTATCGTCTGTCATTTTGACTGACAGGGTCATAAAAATCCCGTCATAATTAATAATCAGTCCGAACAAGCTGTACAGAGAATCCACACCGTGCCCTCACACATCTAGCAGATGAATACATGCAACTTTTTCTCCGCATTGACAACAACCACTGACGGTGGCCCCGATGGCACATATGAACAATGCAATTAAACGATTGCACTTAAAATGTGAACAGTTTGCCTGCTGTGGCCTTTACTCATATTGGCTTCTTTATATATGTCGCAGAACATTTTTCCATCCTCCTTCCTCAGCCAGGAAAACTCCTGCTCCCACTGAACCCTGAACTGACCTCCTTGCTGCTGCCTGCTCGCTCTGTAGTTGCCAGGGCCTGATTACTTGTTTGTCCTTCACCTTCCGCTGTATCAGTCCCTCTTTTTTCACCTCTTTTATCAACACCATCATCATTATTGGGCTTTTTGAAGAAACTTTGGACGCTCAGCTGCTGAGACATTTTTCTGTGTGAAGGCAACGAGGTCATGCATCTCGAGAGACAATCCCTAATTAATATGCTCACTGGCCACCAAGTGGTCAGGGGGGTGAATTGCAGTCTGTCAAAATGACAGATGGCCTTCAGATTGCAACGTCACTGTTTAAAAAGAAAGGTCAACGACGGAAAATATTCGGTTAAGGCAACCCCTGGTCCAATGTACATTTAAAGTTTGTGATACTGCAGGGATCAGTGTTAATCAATCTGAGTATTTATCAGAGTCACTCTAGGATTAAAATTAGAATTAGAATTGGTCCATTAGAATTGGTCATCCTCACATTTTTCTGCAGTTCAATTTTACTGTTATTAATTAAAACATCAGGTTGTAGGGAGTCACCAAAATGTGGGGTGCTGCTACACCTTTCAGAAACAAAATAACAAACAGGATTTATTTGAAACGGTAACACAACATGTACAACACTTTTTTTTAACAACAAATAAATTCAAGTGCATATACAGAATTAAATTAAAAAAAAAATCTGTGGGCTACCATCCTCTTTAAGTATAATAATCCATACAAATCAATTCAATAATAGCATAAATATAAATTGGCAACAACAGAAAAAAATTTAAATTTTGTATGCTCTTTGCACAAATGTTATTATTAGTCCCAACAATCAACAAGGAGTTAAGAACTTTGCATACATGAAACAAATACAGTTTGTTAATGTGAAATCTACGTGTCAGTGTACCTGTTGAGAAAATTCTGGTAACCCAGGGACTGTGGTCGTCTTTTTTTTTTTTTTTCCCATTCAGACAGACGTGAAATTTTCATCCGCTGTGAACACATGATGAGATGTGTGAGGTTACTTATTGTTAGGAGATGATGCATGTGCTCAGGATTTGTTGAGCTATGGCTGTCATATCCACAGGCATGGTGTCAGCCTGATCGTTGGATCACTTTCAAAAACCACACACAATCAGCTCAGATTACCAGGATTACAACTCAGGGCTTGCAAGGAGTGGTCTTTGTTTTCACCGGCCATATTCCTCCCAGCTGAAACAATACACCATCATCTCCAAACATGTCCAGGCTCTCTCCAAATAAGCCTTCTTTCTTCTCAAATGATGTTTTGCTCAAGTAGGAGGGATTTAAAGCATCAACCCAAACATCCTTAATAAAGACTAACAGATCTGGGATGGGGGTTAAAGGTGGGTGGCGCTGGGGGAGAGGTTAGGGGTTTGGGTGGAGCAGCAAAGGAGCCAGGGCGTCACTCGGCCTCGAGGTGAACTCAAGGGGGTGGAAGTGGGACCACATGTTTGTCCTGAAATTGCAAGGCTCTGGCTACTCTCAAGTTTAGAGCAGCTAAAACCGCACGTTTGAGGTTTGGAGTCAGTAAGTGAAGCAGGCACAGACATTCCTTAAAGGGATGTTCCACAGCTTGCATTCCTTGCATGTTTTTATGCTGCTTAATACCCACTAATACCCTTTTTCTTGGTAATGAGGCTGTAGTTCTGTTGTTCATGGCAGGTGTTTATGGCTCATTTTCTCTTTGTTTACTGGTTTTGGCCTAATTGCCACCAGACGTTAATTGGTTAGTCCGTTAACAAACTGTCATGTGGCCTCATTATAGTGTGCTTGTGGTGTTTTATAGCACATGGGCAGTATGGTTTCTCTTTCTCCTCATGATGGTCCCCCATCTACATTCATGTCAAGAATAGGCATGCTACCCAGAGACAAAGACATCCTTGTCTCTTCCTGGCATCCTTTCAGCTGCACTACAAGACAATCTCTTCGTTTGATTAGACACACAAGCCATGAGTCCTGTATCAAACGCTCTGAGGCATGACCTCATGCAGAGCGCATAGATGATACTTAAGATGGAGACAATCATAGTCTCTGGGAGTATGTGCAGGAATAATTTGTGGGTTTGTTGTTGGGATGGGTGGGCGTGGAAGTTGGGAGCTTTTAACCATACAGATCACCTATTGCTTGATGTGATTCAGTCAGGCAAGTAGATTATTATTTTCCACATCATTTGTTTTCCATGAGGAAATCTCTTAATTACTGCAGTTCTGTGCCAAGGACCTGCAGACAGGCGGACTGGTTCACCTTTAGATACGAAGCTGCAATGCAGTGGGGGTACCCTCATTAAAAGTTAAAACGGAGAGTGCTGCTGTTTCAGAGCAACGGTTAGTTGTGGTCAGTGAACAGTGTGACATGACTCAGGTTTACACTCTCTTCCTCTGTCCTCAGGATTTGGGAGCGACCCCACAATTAAACTTGGCAACCCCAGATTGTTACAGAAAAGAGCTCTCAGGTAAGAGATCCACAAAGGACACACACACACCACACATACACACCTCACAAACACACACACACACACACACACACACACACACACACACACACACACACACACAGTGCACGTTGCCATCAACATGAACTCCAAAAATGAATATACAGCATCATAGAAACAGGCTTATGAACATCTGTCTTCACAATATTGAAGAGACAAAACAAGGCAAAAGTCAATGCCTACCTTAAGTTACAGATGGCAAACAATAGAAAATTCAACAAATGGAAAATCTAAAAAAAAAATATATAATAATAGTAATAATGTTTCATACAACAAACGGAACAGAAATTTTCTTTTAATACACAAACTTTTGATTTCAGTGTATCAAAAATGAGTGATGCTTTCATGCAGAAAATTGATCTAAATCATGTTTCTAGCACTAGAAGCATATTGGCATTAGTAAGCGTTTTACATCTTGGCGCCAGCCGAGGGGATCTGCTACACTGGTGGTCGTGGGTGACTCTCCCATACAGAGTGCCATGTGTCAAATGTACGCATCATGATTACATGATTTTGACTTACAAAATACCAGGTCTAGCACATTTAGAATGAGATATTGGCTTTAAGTGATTATAATGCAATAACGAAACATTAATGCTCAATGTAACTGTATGTAACAAAGTAAAAACTGGCTCATAAATGTCAATTACACATTAGGATCTAGCCAACATGCTATACCAGTAAGACCAAGTAATAGCAGAATATCAGTAATCTTATAGCAGCAAAATCCTTTATGTATTGGATTTAAAAAAGTGTTCAGAGTTCATTAAAAAGTTGAAGGTTCTTGAAATGCCTAATTTAACCCATTATGTTTTCAAGGTTAGTGATATGCTTGAACTCAAATATATGTACTGAAAATAACTTTAATCATAACCTGGTGTTTCATGAGTGCAATCAGCCATAAAATCAAAAATCTTTTAATATTTTACTTGGAAAAATCCAATCATCACATATGGAACCCTGGTAATGAAATTGCCAAGTACTGGCAGAATTAATATGAAAAGTAGATGAAACAGTCAAAGTGACAATAATTATTGGAGCAAATATTAGATTTTTTTTCTGTTCAGTTTGATTTTTTCTGATTTGGATGTGATTATGAAGACTTAATCTTGTTGGCAAAAAATTTGGTTTAGGTACCTTGAAACCCCTTGGAAATGTTTTTTTTTTTTTGCTTGTGAAAGGCTGCTCAGACCCTGATACTTATGAACTTGGCTGATTTCCTGAAGACTGAGTTGGCATTATCTGTTAAGATCATTGTTTAGTGCAGACAGAGCCAACATGGTGCAGTGGTCAGAGGTCAGAAAGTAAAAGATAAGTTTACTCAGCTGTTTGCCAGTGTAAAAGCGACCTGCTGCTGCATTAGAACGACTGGTCAGCATGGAGATGTTGGCAGGGTGTCAACCATTATGCCAGGCTGACACAGATTAGCCTCCAATCTATGACTCCCTATCTAATCTGCCTATGACGAAACACAATTTCCTCCTGGATTAATAAAGTACTTCTGATTCTGATGACGTTTCCTTAAGGCTGGGAGGATATCAGAAACAGTGACACCAAGCTGCTGCGAAACTGTGTGGGAGTGACTTTAACTTAAAAATGCAGTGCATGTAGAAGTCAGTTGCGGGAAAAGAATGAGTCATGAAAACAGATTTTGTTATGATAGTGAAGGATTCACGATGTTTTTGTTTATCAGTCTTTCATATCTCGCATTCACATCTCACTTGAGGGAATGGATTAAACCACAAAGTCATGTTTTCCCAGTCCTTGCCTCTTTCTTCACACCACTCATCTGCTGCCAATTCTTTTCTAGCTGTTTTGTAACGCTGTGGTTTTGAACACAAATGGCTTAAATATGTTACCGAAAGAGAGATTTGCTGTGTATCTGCTCAAGGGTGTAGTTAATACTGCCTCATAATTTATTCATAAATATTTGGGCATTCAAGACATCACAGGAATTTACAAGTCAAAACAAAATTTATTTTCTGGACTATTGATTGTTTTTTTCTGTAGCTTGCCTTCACCCATGATGCACTCTATGCTTAACTCGATTCTTGATCATGCAAAGTTATCCCACCTCAAGGAAAATGTTATAGGCACTATTTTGCATCAAATTATCAGATTAATTCAGTGTTCCTTTTACAATTGCCTACACTGTCAGTCTATAAACAGTTTCTCAACAACTCAGCTCTGGTTTCAATAACACTTGGTATTTCTCCTGCACTCTTCAGCTTCCAGAAAGAATTCTCCTTTGATGAAAAAGACGAGCCAGCCAAAAGCACCAAGGATATAGATGTTAGTGTCTTGGCCAATCTCCCCAAAGGTGAGTTCGGTTTTATTTGTGTTCTCTTGCAAATGACTCTTGTAGCTTTCCCAGGCTTTCGGAAAATTGCTGTTGTGCAACAGCGGCTTCTTTGCTAGTGGATTAATGTAGAAGATTTGTCCGACCAGTTTTTCCACAAGCTGAAATGGATCATCTATCAAATCCCATATTGGTGGGATGAGCTGCTGAAAACAATACTGTGATTAATAAAGTTATACTATCAGCAACAGAATAAAAAACAACAAACGTGTGGAAATCTTAAGTTGTTGTGTGTTTGTGGTGCAGGCAGAAATTATGATTCAGTCACATGAGCAATAACTGCTCTTACCCTTCCACTTCCATAATTTCTCCTGATTTCAATTTGACAATACTTAAGACTTATTGCAGTGATTCTTATGTCTTGCCATCAGTGGTCTAAAGTGGCTCTAATTAAAAGTATTGTAGGAGTCAAGCATTTCCAGAAGTCTTCATTTAGCTAGCTGATTTCCTCCCTTCCTCCCTGCATACATGCATGGCATGAAAGTAATAAAAACAAGGTATTTTTTCAACTCAAAAATGTACTTACTGTTCCATAGCCATGTGATCCTCCGTGCTTGTTTTTTTTTTGTTTGTTTTTTTTGAGTCAGCATCCATCAAATGACCAGCAATACTAACACATTACACAACGTGATCATGTTTCAAATGCAGTGGTCAACTTAAATTGGCTAAATTGCTGGCTGCTCATGATTGGTGAGCGCACTGTGAACCATTAATACCAAAAGCAAGATCATTGCAAACATACCCAAACAAACCACAAACCCCACTGACATAGACCCTCATCCCATCCCTACATGATGCATCTCCATATCTGTCTCTTTAGTATCTGATTTGAGGAAAAGATTTGAAGGCATTACCACAAGTGCAAGTGACTACGAAATGAACAGGTGAGAAGCTGATAACACATTTATAAAAAAGGCTGTTGTTGATGATGTTCATGATGATGATAGCATACTTCATGTTCACATGTATAGAAAAGAACGTATTGCCCGGCGACTAGAGGGCATAGATGGTGAGGTGCACCCATCTATGCTGCCAAGCTTGGTGGCCAACCGACTTCTGGAAGAGGATACACCACGATACACCAGGGCCTCAGACCCCTTTGAGCCCTGTGGTGGTGAGACATGTACAATCAGGCATTTTTTGTGTCTTTCTTGTACTTGTATTGAAATAACTGACTTGTCTTCCTCTCTGATTTATAGTTACTGTCCAGCAGTGTAGCGTGGCAGGATTTGAAAGCCCAGAAATGCAAATGACATCTCCAGATCGACCGTCCAGAGCTCAATGCAGGCCAGATCCTCAGTCTTCAATTCACACAGAACCAATCCACAGTTTAAGCTCCACCACCAGCGCTCCAGAGCTGGAGTCCAAAGCTGAACGCATCGCCCGCTACAAGGCAGAACGGCGCCGACAGCTAGCTGAGCGCTATGGCATCTCTTTGGATCAGGAACCCGATATTGACCCTCCATCCCGTTACACTCGCATCCGGAGAGAGTCGGAGGACTCAGACAGGGGTAACAAAGTGGAATCTGTGGAGGATGAAATGAGAGACATTCCCATGGGTTCCTATACCAGTACCTCTGCCTCAAGCCCAAGGGCAGGACGCCCTGTGCCCCAGCACAGCCATCCTGACCTGGGATACGAAATGGGTCGAACCAGAGTAGACTCCTTCTCAGAAAGAGAGAGGCTGATGAACCTGGAGAATCAACGCAGGGCTGCTGCTCCTGAGCCGCCACCCTCCTCCTCATACATGGATGTGACATCGGTGTCCTCCCCCACCAGGGTGCCTGCAAAGGACTATTTGGTCACTGGGGTGCCACCCAGCTCACCCAAGCTGAGCAGGCACCCTTCCCTCTCCTCACCCAAACACGGGGTGTCTCCTGGGGACCTCTTTATTGAGCAGCAGGCCCACAACATCCTCAGTAGACAAGGGTGAGTGGTTTTGATGCTTGTCATACTGTTTTATCCTTATTCATCCCGCCCAGTGGTTTTTCTTCCTGGCTTTTCAAAATCTGAATCAGTCTTTCCAGGAAAAACAATTGTGTGGTATCTCACTCGGAACCATCTCCGGTCAAGGGTCCAGACCCGAGAAGCCCTTCTTAAACAAATATAAAAGGGCAACAGTGTCATGTATCAAACTGTCTCTCCCTCCCCCCCATCTCTACCTCTGTCCCTCCTCTTAGTCACTCATGTCCAAGGTCAGACTGTTGGCAGGACCTTGGGTTCATACAAGGTCCAGCAATCTGACACCTACAGCTGGGTTTGCGGGGTACAGCAGTTAGGTGAATATGAAATGTAAGGGTTTTATTCCAAGAGAGCAGAGAGCAAATTGTGAACATTAAAATTCACAAAGAAACTCTTTTGGCCAAGCTGCTGCAGTTGTGTGAGGAGGAGCTATCTCCATAATTGTTTTGATGAAATAAACCATCTACGCCAGAGTTGATCCCACCTTCTCCTCTTAGAATCGCTCCTCTCCAGGTATTTTTAAACATTAATTTGATTTGATCTAGTCTGAATCAGTTGGTCGGTTGGTAAATTCAAACCCTTGTTTGGGATCTACTCACAGAGCCCCGATGCAAAAACATGACAGGAGCATGAGCCACAGGAAGAAGGTCTTGAAGGAGTTTCTTTTTCCCGGTTTTAGGAAAGCACATATTTTGTGGTTTGTCTACATCTGACCTTGATTCACTTTCTGGCTAACTGCCAGCAATTGTTCTGATTCATCTGTAACCAAGCATGCAAAACTCACCTGGTATGGGAGCCAGTTAGTGCATTTGTGCAAAGTATTTCTTACAGTTGGTTATGTTGCGGTTTTATCACGTTGTCAGCACAAATTAAGCATTCCAGAATTCTTTGGTGACCTCAGAGAGAGAGACCATGTGGTCCACATGGTCTCTCTGTGGTTGTTTCAGTTTGTATCATTTCAGATCTGCTCAAACTAAATGTTTCCAAAGGGAGCAGTCAGCCTACTGGAATAAACAATGCAAGTTTGAAAAAGCTCAAAGAAATTCCTTATTTCACCTATACTTTTGATTTTTTCTTCCTCATAACAATCAGCTGACACAGTCTTGGTCAGGCACTGGCCATGGCTCGGTTTTCTGTTGTTGACAACCCACAGATAAATATGTGTTTCTGACTCTACATCCGACCAGGCTGCTCTGTCCTTCCTGTCTATGTCGCCCCCTCTCTGTGTTCTTTAATCGCTCTCTCAGGTTTCAAAACCTGGCTGCTGTGTGTTGGTGGTGAGGGCGGGTGTTGTGTAACTGGGAGGATCAGTGCACCTCCACGTCTGATGCGCAGCTGGGCAAGATTGAGACCAGTGAGGCCCGAGGGGAAGAAACAACGAGGAGAGCATTGTCCTTTCAGAGGGCTGTCTGTCTGATATGAATGGCTACATTTCACATGTCATTAGCAAAAGTATTTGTGTTCCTGAGCTTTATATTGACCTTGGAAACTGTTTACTAAACAGTCTTACCTCACAGGTCATTTAAGGGGCAGTTCTGGAGCTTTCAGTAACGCAAAATCTTTTCCGGGAAGTGGAATTGAACCAGTTGATGTCGGAGTTCATATTTGATGATGGCAATTGCTGAGGGCAAAACTATTTTTCTTCAGGGTACCTTTATCAAATGCTCTGGGCCGTTGAATTGTATCGTATCATGTGATACGGCAAGGTAATGACTTCTCTGTGCTGTGTTACGCATCATATTTTAATGCGTTCCAGTCTTGCATTTTAAGATTTTGTCAGTGATCAGCCTTTTAATCTTTGTTTCGTGGTCCTACTGGTCGAGTCATTCAATGTAGATCCGGCTTCAACAGTAAGCAATTAATATCACAGTATTATTTTCCAACACAAAAACAAATCCTCTATAGTGTATCCTTCAGTTATCAAAGTTTTGATACTTGTATTGCAAATATGACATTTTCTTTCAAGGAATTCTTTGTATGACAGGGTTTGTACGAGGTTTGGGAAAAACTGGACATTTAAGTACTGTGCATTTAAGACATACTTGTGGAAACATACTAAGGGCATAGTACGAGGTAAACAAACTGTAAATTGTTTCATTTAAAGCTTAATTTAGTTTTCTCATCCAATAAAAAGATGCAGACTTTTCTTTCTCCCTCATCTGTTTTCCTCTCTCTCTATCTGTCTTTTTCTCTCTCTCTCTCTCTGGATTTATGGGACTCTGTCCTTGATTTTGTCAAACTCCGGCTGGAGCAAATCAGCTCTGGCTATTTTTCTTTATGCATCAAATGAATCAGGGGGTCAGCATGACTCATCTGCGTTTTGTCCTTGCTGCAGTGAGATGGCATTTCCTTTGAATATCTGCCTAAGTAGATAATTCGGGCTGACTTTAGTGATGTACTGCTAAAAGGCGTGCAAGTCTGTGGCCTGGTCTGGTTCTGTAAACTGAGATGTTGTGTTGTTGTATTCTTTAACAGTACAAGATTTAGATGAGTCTGTCAATACCACAACAATGAAATATCTCACGAGAGAATCGGATCTTGCCTCGCAGCCAAGCTCTCTCTCATTCTGGTCAATTTCAGTATGAATGAAGACTTTTACCCACTCATTCACATGTTTCCCACTGGGCTTCCATTGGTACAGTGCAAGGGCCAAACTGAGCACTGACTGGTTCCTCCAGACTGATGCTGAGGGCGACACCCAGTCTCTAATCAACTGGCCATCGAGGTACAATCGGGCTGGTCGTGTCTCACCCGTAAATCACCTGCCATGTTCCCTTCAACTGGACTTACCAAAATCCTTCAAGCCTTATAAGCAGTGATTCTTAAACTACAGATCAGGACAGGACCCAGCGCTACCCAAACTATACTACGACATACACTGATCAGCCATAACATTAAAACCACTGCATGTTTACCATAGAACATCCCTGTAATAAATTTCCCTTTCAGGAGGAGTTTTATGTTTAATTGAATCTGTTTTAATGATTGTTACTGGGACTGTAATTTGTAGCATACAAATTACAGTTCCAATGCAAACAAGCATTGAAATATATCAGCACCTCTCTTATTCAATTCAGTTCAATAAAAATTCAACAATAAAACTCACCCTGAAGGAATCATCTGTTGCAGGGCTGTTGGCATGCTTAGCAAAGAATATAATCAGTCGTTCCAATGTTATGGCTGATCGCTGTTTGAGTCCTCTGTTTTAATCATCCTTTTAAATGAGAAACTATTGTTGTTCAGTTAGGGTCCTGAGCTGATTATGAGACATATTTAAAAACCTCTGCTTTTGAGCTTTGACAATCAGCTGACATCACATCTTCATCACCACCACCATCATCATCATCATCATCATCATCATCATCATCATCATCATCATCAGCAGTAGCCCCCCTCCTCATCATCCCAAGCTCCAGTTCCCTTGGCTTCAGACAATAACTT